>SCDZ01000247.1:0-101015 GCA_004143845.1 Drosophila lacertosa | reverse complement strand
CAAACTCCAATAACTTTGCCAAAACTGAACCGATTTTCATGTTCGAGCCCATTTTGATCATCGTTTGTCCCCTTCCTTAATTCTACATCTAAAATTTTAAAATTTTTTGGTTTTTCATTTTTTCGACATTTTTCGGGAAAAAACACTGTACACCCCCCTGGTGATTTTTCGAAAAAAAATTTTTTGAAAAATTTAGAATCTTCCGATTTTATTTTTAATCGATTGCTGGTGTCAATATTAGTATAAAAATCCACTTTAAAAGTATTTTTGAGGGGGTTAATTTTTTTGTCAAAAATCATGCGAAATTTGGGGAAAAAAAAGACATGTAAAGTTTCCAGATCCATATAAAGTACTCCTCCCAGACTTCAAACTCCAATAACTTTGCCAAAACTAAACCGATTTTCATGTTTGAGCCCATTTTGATGATCGTTTGTCCCCTTCCTTAATTCTACATCTTAAGTTTCTTAATTTTTTGTTTTTAATTTTTACGACTTTTTCCAATTTTTTATTTTTTTAATTATTATTTAATCAAACTTACCCAAGTTCGGCATATTCCAGCGACAAGGACATATCGTCGGAGGGACTAAAGATCAAATGTTCGGTGTCGTCGCCACGCTGTTCGGGCGTGGCCAACGCCGCCTCCTGTGGCCGATCCTTGTAGAAGGCGCGCTTGCGCATTAGCTCCCGCTCATAGAGTCCTGGCACGAGCTTGTAAACAATTGCCTGCAACGTGGTGTCGGATCTGCAAGGAGACACGTGAGGTTAGACGAGGTGTTGCATAATGCCTGGCTAAGGATAAGGGCGACATGTGTGTGTGCAGTCAAATGGAAAAGACAAAGATAAAGAGAGAAGGATACAAAGATAGAGGGAGACAGACAAGACGGCTGCAGTTGAGTTACAGTTGATGAAAAGCGGGAAACTGAAACTAAAAAGTCAGCTAAGCAACTTCCTTGACGCAAAAGGAAATGAGCCCAGGACAATTCACAAAAGACGCACACACACACACACACACACACACATGATTTGGGTGTGTGCGTATAGAGAAAAGTACAAATTAGACGGCAGATGCAATTGCTTCAATGGCACGCAACAAACGCCGCCAAAAGCAAAGACTGAGGAGACTAGTGGCAAGCGACGAGCGACAAGCAGCCAGGGGCAAGCAACTGTGTGGCATGCGCTAAGCAGTTGAAGTTGGTGGTGGTTGCAGGAACTCACATTAAGTCGCATTTCAGAGGAAACACAGCTCGCGTTCTTTTCGGGCAGGCGCTCGCCTTCAATCAAATTGCCTTTGTGAAAGGAATTGAACAATTGTTTGGGAAAAACTAAATGTGTGGCAAGAACAAGACGAAGAAGATGATGATGCAGTAGCTGAAGGGGCAAGCTGAGGCTGAGACTGAGATTGCGGCCGGGGGTAACTCGCTTTAGGGTCCCTGCCATGTGCCAAAAAAAAAAGCAAGGCATATAAATCTCAACTAGGTAAGATCATTTACATGCCAGAAGGCTTTTAAAATGAACAAGAAAGAGAGAAAAATCAGGAATTTTGAAGATAAAGAAAAGACAAAATAATAATGATCTATTTAAAAAAAATGTGAGCAATAAACTAATACATAAAAAGAAATACCATATAATCTTTTACTCTTTTAATTAAAAGAAGATAATCTAAATCAGATAAAAGAGCTATATAGAAAGGATTGCGATTGCGATTGAAGATACATATTTTAAATTGAAATCATTGAAAACTAAGAGTAAACAGGCAACACTTTGAAAAGTCCTAAACCAGTTCTTAAAGTGTTTTAGGGTAAGATCGACAATTGTGAATAAAAGCAAAGATTCTCACTGAACGACTTGTCATTCATATTTATATTGACTTGCGAGCAAACGCCATTTAAGCGCATCCTTGACAGCCACACAGACAGACAGACGGCCAAGGTTAGGAGGTTAAGAGCTCCACCATTCGGCGAGGTTAGCCACATGAATGTCACATGTTGGCGCAGGAATTGAAGTTCCATAAGATTGAAATTCTAGTTTAGCTAACCCACCAAGCACCAAACCCCATTCCCCTCCCCTTACCCATAGCTCCTCAACTGAATTCAACTGTAAAACTTTGCGAGCTTGTTTGTGTTTTAGGGCGGGAGGAGGAGCAGATTTTGGGCAGGACCGCAGAACTTTGCGCTGTGGCAATTGCGGCTGGGACCCTGCGAATTTTGGCCAAAATGTTGGGGCATCAATTGCGCAGCCTGCTTGGGCAAGGGCAGGGGCGTGTTTGAGGGGGGACGCGTTGGCACGCACCTTGAATTGAAGTTTGTTGCTGTCGAAAAGTTGTTGCCTCTTTGGGCTCAACTTTATTTGATGCCTGCCAAATAAATGCACTCTAACCTGACTATAGCTCTGTCTCTGTCTAATGCTTTTCGGCCACGTTTCTAATGAAAAACACGTTCGTGACGAGCAACCGAATCAATTTAAGGTACAGCTTTAATGTAATTCAGACGAGCAGGCAAAAAAACCCACCCGCTGCTGACAGAGTTGCCACCCCATACAAATTGAGTGCCGTCCCGCTGTGTTTTTGCTGTGTTGTTGTTGTTGCTTGGCGAGTCAGGTTGTAATCTTGCCGCTGCATACAATCTGATAATGAATACAAACTCAAAAAGATAGCAGTCGACCTGAGCGCCGATAGAGAGAAGTGGAGGCACCTGAAATGAGTCCAATGAATGGATGAACCTTTTGCTACAGGTTGGCAGCGCCCACAGCGAATGGCGTGAAGTCAGCACAACTACACACACACACACACACACGCGCACACACACAAATACATATATATCCGGATCTTTGGGGCAGACAAGTGGTTTTTGTACGTGGTCTCGAGTCTCCAATTAAATTTATTGCAAAACTTTATTGTTGCACCCAAAATAGAAATAATAAAATAAAACCAAAGCCAACCGCAGCAGTCAAAATAAAAAACCCAAAACAAAAGCGAATCAGTTTATTTACTTTGCTTTATTCCCTATTTTCTTTGGCACAAAATGTAAACAAAACCAAAGAAAAGTAAAGAAAAATAAAGCGAAATAAAATAGAAACACAAACTGAAAACTTGACTCGCCCTGTGCCGGCCATGTTTTTATTATTTTTTATATTGTGTTACGTGGCGCCCCCGCCTCCAAAAGAGAACAACACAACTGATAAAGTGCAAAACTGATAAAAAGCGAAGCAAAAACGTGGCAACTGTGCAAAACGCATTTCCGAGAAAACCAAATCGAAAAACGCCAGAGATAATTAACGGGCGGGTCTTGTGCTCAGTTTTGCCGACGGCAACTGGACGAAACAACAGCAGCTGGAAACAGTGCACAAAAGCCAGCAGCGCAGACAAGAGACGAGACACGAGCAGAGACACCAGAGAACTCCTCTTCTCCCCCTCCCCTCCGCCCGACGACCCAAACGCCTTCATTGCTGCGTCTCTTTTAACCCCTCTTCAGTTGAGCTGCCGTTTTTTTTTTTTTTTTTGCTGTTGTTGTTTTCGTTTCATTTCTTTGCGTAGCTAGTTGTGAACGAAATTGAAGCGAACAGCAAGCAAAAAAAGACAAGAAAGAAAAAAACAGAGCAGAAGAAGCCGGCGCAAAGTTATTTTGTGTTCCAAGTCCGAAAAATAGCTGGGACAGATTTTTGGCTACGCCGCTTTTGTGAAAGGGTCGTTAAAAAGCGTTTTTTCTTCTTCTTTATGTTTATGTTGTTTTGACAAAAGATTCAACTGGTTTAGTTGTCAAATGTAAAATTTTTAATATAATTTTACTTTCATAGGACAGCGGTGTTAAATGCATTTAAAGTAGTGATTAACTTGGAAGAATGTTAAACAGTTGGATTGAAACATAAATAACAGAAATACTTCGAAAAAACGTATAAAATATTTCAAATTGACTTTTAATTCCTTTTTGATAGCATTTTAGACAGTTTAAACGAATATTATCTTCAACACAATAATCAAATAATTGGAACAAGTGGAATAAATGTATTAATTATTTATCTGGTTAAAGCAAATCTCTTGGAAATCTCCTTCGTAATGAAGAAATTTTTGGTGAAACCCAAAACGACAGAAATTATGCGAAAAATTCAATATTGAAACACTTTAAAGCATTTGTACTATGCAGAAATTGTCGGCAATTTTGGTATTAATGCCATTAAAAGCTCCATTAAAGTACAGAGCAAATATTTGTAAGAACTTAAGCAAGGGACAGGCGACCCCATCAAATATTCAGAGGGTGTCCTTTGCGTCCTTCTGACAAATGTAAGGTATTCAAGTGCTTCACTGTATCTAATATCATCTAATTGTAGTTGTCAGCGACAGTTGCAGCTGTTTGGAGTATCTATAGACAAGTATATATATACATATAAATATACTTCTTAGATATATATATACATGGAGAGTATCTGTGCTTTTGTGAATTGTGCTTTTACTTACTTGATGTTGGGCTTGGCATTGTTGATGACCATCTCGCAGCGAGGACAATAGCGCTCCTTGTGCAGGTGATTGATGAGGCAACTGTGGCAGACTGCAAACGCAATCGAAAGAGAGAGAAAATGAGAGAGAGAGTTAAAGATATGTATAAAATTGCTACAATTGGATGCAGAAACAAAACAAGAGTTGGTAAATTATTATTGGGGGCTCCTAGGAAATTATATAAATTTATGTAAAACCTCGACCGAAATAATTCCCTTGGCGTAACGCACACCAATCCCAAACCCAATCCCACACTCACACACACACACCAAAGTTCGGTTCGGTTCAGTTTCCCAGTCGCAATTGTACAACCAGGCTTATCCTTCTTTGCTCCATCCTCCCTTCTTTCCACCCGCCCCCACATAGCCCACATAATAGTAATACCATACAAAAAAAATATAAGGAAAATGCAGAGGCAACGAAATCCAACCATTCAGCTCGAACGTGCCACCCACGGGCCCACGGACACACAAAATGATCCAAAAAACCAAGTAGAAAAATAAGAAAAAACAAGTCGACATATTGCACTGCATAAGTAACGACTATCTGATACTCTGTAAGTGCACTGGAAATAAAAATTAAACTAAATGTAAAAGAATAATAACTTAGCATTATTTAGGAGAAGCTCCCTTAAGTTATATTTACATTATCAGTTGAGTCTATATCTTCTTAGTAATAATAAGACATTAAAGAAATGTAAATAGAATTTATTTTCGGGACTCGCTAAAGTAAGTAAACTGTTAACCAATAACTTCAATCTTATAAATGAAGATAAGTAAGCTAAAAGTTTACTAAAATGTATTACTCAATAATCTGACAGCTCTAAAATCAAATGTTTGCAAGCGCGTTAAGTTAGCCGCGCTTAAATTTTCTTTCTCTAGGCTGCCTGGCAACATTCAGTTAAATAATATTTAATTTGTCTTTAACGTTTCTTTAATATGCCCCAAAAAAAAAAAACCTTCGCATAATATATATATATACCCGATTTTGCCCATCATGGCAACGAAACGTGAAGAAAAAAGTTTATTTTGACTTTAACGTCAATGCCAGTGTCTGATGCTGATGCGACTGTTCCTCCGTCCGTCCGTCTGTCCTTGCACAGTGCTACAAATGTCACCCAGCGACAGGAACATGCAGCAAGCGAGACAGAGATTGAGACTGGACTAGCAGCAACCAGACATGGCCTAGGGGGTGGGCACTACAGGGTATACGACGGGTGGAGACAGGGGCAACACGTTCGTTCGGTTCGTCCTGTTACGCTTGTCTGTCAGAGTTGGAAAAAAAATGACAGTGCTGCGAGCTGAAGCGTATGCTGACTGGCTGGGTTATTGGTGGGGTTGCTATGTTGGGTGGTGGGTTTTGGGTGCTGCTTGTTGGCCAAACGGCCTCGAGCAGCAACTGCAGATGCAACAAAGTTAAAAAGAAACGAAACAAGACAAGGCAACAGCTGTTGCTGGCATCCATTTGGTGGAGCCTGTTCGGATGTGCCGCATGTGGCCATGAGATGTGTCGTCCAGCAGCAGCAGCAGCAAAACAGATTTAAATGAGCCACGGGAGTGGCAATGGGCATGCCATCGACACATTTGGTTTGTCAGATTTACTGACTGAATGACAGATTGACTGAAATTGCACAAACTGCATTTGAATTGGGGTCCGGAGCAGCTAATGGCCGGCCAGGGATTTGATTCGTATGTCACAATTTGTACGCCAATTGGCGCTCTAATTTACGCTTTGACTAATTGCTGAATGCCGATTTCCATTCATTCATTCATTCATTCACTCATTCATTCAGTGAAATCATCTGCAAGCAAGCTGGCAGTACTGATTAGATGAGTTAAGTTGGCTGCGCTAACTTGATTGTGAGGTTAGAGCTATGGATCATTTAAGTTTGTAGTGTTCTAAAGTCTTTTAATTAAGAGATTACACTGCTAATACTCTCTTTAGTAAGTAATTTATTAAAATGACTGATTCCTCTGCTTTAAATTCCATATAAATAAAGATTTGAGTTTCGTTAACGTTTGCTTTTGCAGCAATCTGGCAACACTAAAACTCAATATCCAGGAAAATAGGAATTGTTTTGTGTTGCTTGTGTAAAAGAAAACTGAAATTGAAAGCCAGATAAAGTTGAATGCGCGTAAAAAGCGCAGGAAAAACTGTTGCTCGACTCGAACCGGAAATTAAAGTAACGAAATTTTCTAAAAACAGCTAAACATTTCTTCTTTTTGCCGTCTGGTTTTTCTGTCTCCACATTGCAGTTAGTTAAAGCGAGTCTGACGGGGTTTAACCAACAGAAAGAGAGAAAAAGGAGTGTATTCCATTTTGCACTCGAAAGTTGTCTGATTTATGGCTCTCCAGTTATTAAGCCGAGTATCCTCGCAGAACCATTTGTAATTATTTAGACAGACATATGTGTAAGCCCCCAGCTCTTAGACAAGTGTACTTGGGGCCATCTCAGCTCGATGAGCTATATGCAAAAGGCGGAAGAAGCAGTTCAAGCTGAAGGCTCATTAATGTTGCCCATTAACTTATCGCTAAGGCAGCATCTGTTCAGGCGTCTATCGCCCAACTCAGACTGAGAGGCGGAGAGAACAGGGGGAAAAAGTTGGAATTTTGCCAATTTTATATTTAGCATTTAGGCAAAGCAAATGGGGTATATAAAAGTTGTGATTTGTTATTATGGCTAAAACCATTATAATTATCGATTGTTCTGAGTAAAACATTTCACTATTTATGTAACTTTCGGCATCTCTATTTGACACTTAAACAAGTTAATAAACTATAAAAAGTGAAGAACACTGTTTTCATCTTAAAATCGTTATAAAATCATATCAAATATATTTTTTATGTGAGGGACAGCATTTGTTTTTTATAAGTAATCCAAGTATTCAATACTTATATTTCATTTAGTAAAGTTAAAATCGATATTGATTGCCAATTAATGTTGGCATAAGAATATCATCTCATTTTATAACATTTACAGGGTATATCAATTTCTGTGGGTCGACTACTATGTGGGGGGGGGGGGGGGGGGGGGGGGGGGGGGGGGGGGGGGGGGGGGGGGGGGGGGGGGGGGGCTAGGGTGGTATGTTGTGGGTACTTACATGAGTGCAAACATTCGACGATGGTTGTCGCATTGATCAGATAGCCCTGGCACAAGTGGCAGATAATGTGAGCATTGACGGCCGTTAGCAAAACAGGGCGTGGCGTTGTCATCATTATCGATGTTGTTGTTGCGGCTGCTTGTGGCGCCTCTTCGCTGCTTGTGGGCTCCTCATCAGCGGAGGCGCCACCGTTGCTGTTGGCATCCTCAATGTTGGACCAGGCGGACGAAGATGATGACGAAGAAGAGGATGATGAACATGATGAGGCAAACGATGAACTGTTGCGCGGTGCATCAACAGCTGCAGTTGTTGTTACAACAGTTGTTGTTGTTGTTGTTGCTGCTGCTGCTGGAGGTGTTGCTTCTTTCTTAATGCTGCTGCTGTTGTTGTTATTGTTGTTGTTGTTTCTGCACTCAAGCAACGCTTTTGTTGCGCATTGTGTGAATGCATTAGTTGCTGCTGTTTTTGTTGTTGCATTTTCACTTTTTATTTTATTGCTGTTCGTTGCAATGTTTTGTTGTTGTTGTTGTTGCTTTTGCATTTGCATTTTATCGACACTTGTTGTCGTTATATTTATTGCGAGCTTTTTGCTACTGTTGTTATTATTATTGTTGTTGTTGTTGTTGTTGCTATTCACATTGCTGACAAAGCTTTTGGCCGCCTTTGTCGCCTTTGCCAGTGTTGACAACTGCTGCAGTGACGAAGACGATGACGACGACGTCGACTGCGGCTGTGACGCCGCTGCTGGCTTTTGTGTATGCGCCATTGTTGTTGTTGTCGTTTTTGTTTTTGTTGTTGCTGCCTTCGACTCCGGCGTCATCATAATAATAATAATAATAATAATAGAAGTCGCGCTAAATTCGCTTTTGTTTCTGCAAAAATGGAGAGAGAAAAAAATGGAAATATAAGCAAAAAGTAGAAATTTAATATGCAGCCAAACGACAAATAACAAATGCAAATATAGACACACCAACACACCCACACACACACACACACATAAATATGTGTGTGCATATGCATGAATGGTAAAAACAGCGTGAGCGAATAGGGGTATTCAATGCGATCAGAAAAAAATGGAAATGAATATTTAGCAAAACATGCAAACGCTTCAAAATTAAAAGCTTTTTACAGCGCTTTATATGGATTCTCTAACACTATTTACATAAAAATTAGCTAGCAATAATATATTAAGCGTATAGAATCTTAAATTTGTATTTATTTCAGTTTTGAGCTCTGTTTTCAATTTATTCTTCAAAAACAAACTTTAATAACAATTTGTAAACATAATAAACCAAACAAAACAAAACTTTGATATCCATTTCAGTTTTGGGGGAAAACACAAATAATGGAATAATCAACTATATAAAATGTAAAGCCTTGTCAGTTTGCTAAATTGAAAAATAAACATTTAACAGTTGAGTATATTACATATACATATATATATTAGATATCTCTATAACTG
This sequence comes from Drosophila lacertosa, assembly GCA_004143845.1. Classification (NCBI taxonomy): domain Eukaryota; kingdom Metazoa; phylum Arthropoda; class Insecta; order Diptera; family Drosophilidae; genus Drosophila; species Drosophila lacertosa. Next base: position 91,963 of record SCDZ01000247.1, on the reverse strand, counting down.
CATTATCATAAGAAAATAGTGCCGCCTTATAAAGCACACACGAACTGAACAACCATAAACAGACTAAAAATGTGCGCGTTCTTTTGCAGCTCATGTTAAATTCATAAACCCCATGTTATGAACTGTTTTTCCCCCCTTTCACCCTCACATTTTTATGTGTTTTGCCGTGTGCTGAGTAATTGAAAGTCAAAACTGTTGAATCACTGGCCAAAAGCTGCAGCTCCTTTTTGGCCAGGACACACAAAATACATATATTTCTATATATGCAGTGGCTATTATATGCAATCAGTCGATGGATAATGGATGCTTGTAGCCCCTTCCCGGCCAGAAGAGTTGCCATGGGAATGTTAACGACTGCGGGCGACCCTTTGCACTCACACATAGTGAAATGCATGACACTCAAAGAGGTGGGAGGGGGGAGAAGGGGAACGTGTCTGTTTAACAGACAGTTAAGTTGGGTTATGTACGCTGCGGGCAAATGAAAATGGCTTAAAATGAAAACACACACACACAAACGTACACACAAAATTGCGAAAAGTGCGAATTGCTATGCTATGTTAAATAAAAAATTTCAAAACAATTTCAAGTTGTTTTTTGCATCAACGCGCGCTAGTAAAAACTTTTGCGCAAAACTTTTTAGACCAACAGCAGAGGTAACAACAACAAAAAGAAGTACTTAAAACGAACTCCCTCGCACACACAGCGAAAATGTAAATATGAATGAATATGAAATGTATTCAGAAAGGAGAACGCGCGTACCCCAAACGAGTTGATGCTTTAAAATCCTTTTTACATAAAATTTAAGTGTGTACACACTCACCACGCACAGCGAACCCAAGTTTAACTCTTTCCCCTACCCCGACGAGCTCTCCAGCAGAAGCAAGCGAGCAAACGCGCGCAAAAAAATACAAACCGTGGGTACGAAACATGAAAAGGATAATAAAATGACGAAAAAAAGGAAGCAGCGGAATTTCACGTGAGTAAACGTAGTGAACACAGCGCGGCCTGTCCGACTGCAGCGGTTCGCTAAGCCAGGGGCAGCGCATAAGAAATGCGAGAGGTAGGGTGAATGCGACAGTGAGCATGGCTTAAACTTCGCTTTTAAACTGACACACACATGCAGCTAAACGCATTACTTTTCATTCAGCAAAAGCAGTGCGGCGAATTAAGTAAGCAGTTTTAAACGGTTACTTTACTAATACATATGCATAAATGAAATTACACGTTCTTAATATTCAGAAGCAGCATGTAAAACGTATGTACTTATATATACTATGTATATACACATGTATGTAAGTCGTTCAAAAGCGCGCTTGCCAATCGCAAATGTAGGGAGTCTCACACACAAAAAATAAAAGAAGCTGTTGCTATTACTGTTTTTGTTCTGCTAGCTGCTCTGCTTCTTCTCCTTCTACGACTTCTTTGCTGCTGCCTGCCACGTTGGGATAAGAGGGCGCTAAGGCAAGCAGGCAAGCAAGCAGGCAGGCAACTGTTGTTTTGTTGTATGTGGGGGGAGTGAGAGCGAGTGTGAGAGATTATTTCTTTTGATGGGGGGCCACAGCAGCGCAACAGCTGTGCGCTGACAGGCCGGCAGTAGTAGTGTTGTAAAATACGAGCGCGCACAGATAAAGAGAGTGGCGGAGTGAGAGAGCGTACCTAACTAAATGCAATTGCAAATCTTGATTAGCGCTATGTTGTTTAGTCTTCTACTTACGGTTGTTATTGTTATGTGTGATGAAGTTTTTGTTTCTCTTACCTGTGTGAATGTTTAACTGCTAATCCAGTTGAATGCGCGGCATTTTGTGTTGTTGTTAAAGTTGTTGTTGTATTGTTTTTATCCAATTGCTGCAAGTAGGAAACGTAATCCAAAACGCGATGCAGTTGCTGTTCTTGTTGTTATAATCCGAAATGCAGTTATTGGCATACTTCCACGCACACTTTCACAATTCCAACAAATATACACACATTCATATATATGTATATATTAATATATCTTCGCTTGCTTTTAATTAGATTTTCAACAATTTTTCTTGTGCCTTTCTTTCTTCTTTTCGCTTCAGCTTCAGCTGTTTGCGTTGCTACGTTTTATTGCTTGCTTTACACTTTACTCCGCTTCTTCTCTGCTTTTGATATTTCTCAACGCACACTCGCATACACATATATATATATACACTCTTCACACACATACAGCGCCAGCATAGAAACTCGAGCGCTGCTGCGGCTGTCACTTTGGGTTATTTGCTTTTGTGAGCACCTTTATTGTGTATTATGCTTTGCCTTATGTTTTCTGCGCACACACTCACAAACGCTGCTGCGATGTTGACTGCGACTGCGACGTTTACATAGACGCGTCGTGTATATAAGCGCAGGCGGCTGCTTCGTTGCCTCTGCTATCGTTGTTGTTGCGGCATTTGTCACACGAGACACAAAGGAAATTTCTAGCACAGGCACAAGCAATGTTTTTTAATATTTACTTGTATTTATTTTAATTTTTTATAATTATTATTTACTTGTATGAATTTAATTTATTTATTGATATTTTATTACACTTAATCCATCCACAAATGCTTTGTTGTTAAAGTTCTTTACAAATTTCGCGAAGAAAATTGCGCGCACATCTGTTCGATTCAACGATTCGCGTTCAACTGACGCTGCTGCTGCGACTACGGCGCTGCCTATGCTGTCTTATTTACTCGCACTCACACACAAATACATGTGCAACGCCTATTTACATTGACGGCGGCCAACTGCCTGCCCTCTGCTGCCGATTTTCGTTTTCCTTTTTGACTACTGCTCGCTCAGTGGCTACCACAATGCTATCTCGCTCGCACACTAACTCTCACTGGGCGTGCAACTGCTGCGCACTCGCTCTAGCTTACACTCAAGTATGCACACAACGTTCGCGACGTCGTCGTTTGCGTTATTTGCGTTGGTCTCTTTTGCTGCTCTCATACGAGAGCTCGAAACGGCGACGGCTTTTATTTTTCATTCGCTGCTTGCGACCGAGTTACGAACCGTTCTCGTTCGAAGTTGGTTTTGCACTGAGTTTGTACATATCTGGCGACGTCTGGTGTTGCCGTTGCCGTTGCCTTTTGGCTCTTCTCCTGCGCCTGCTGTTTCTTTGTTTCTTCGACTCGCTGTCGATCCGACACGTTTGTGTGAAAGGAAAGGGCTGTCGGCTATCTCACTGTCGAAGCGTATCCGTACTTGGCTTATGTACGCAGCGCTTTATGTACTGTGTGCACATATTTGGTCGTACAAAAAGTGTGTACACACGCACACACATATTTTTATATTACCATGCATATGCGTACGCTATATGCACATAAGCGTTTTGTGGTGGGGTGTCCTTCAGCTTGAGTGTGTACATGGCATTTTTGCTTTGATCTTCGTAGTTTGTTACTCATATACCCAAGCGTATATATTTGATACGTTTATATAAGACTGAAACGGTTTTAAAATGAAGTGAATTCAACAAAAAGTGTGTACATACTTACACTAATTTATACACATTTGTATATAGAGCTACATACATATAAAAATATGCATATGCGAGGGTAGTTGGCCGTTTTATGTTATATTATGTGTGTGTCTGCATTAATCCCAGGTGTTTCTGGCGGCAACCATTGGCTTCAAGTAACGGCAATGCGTCTTCAGTGTTGCCCCACACATCTGGATTTGGGCACTTGGCTCAGGTGACAAAAATACCGCAATTAGTCGAATTGCATGTAAAGAAGACGTAATCCTACGCCTACTCCAAATAGAAATACACGTTTTCCGGAAATTTTTTTACTCTATGTAAAGACATTTAAGTGTATACACATGTATTTACGTAAATATGCTTGTTATAGTTGCTTTTGTTAAAGAAAAACATCTGTGTAAATTCTATATGTAAATAATATACTACATAACTAATATAAATATCGATGTATGTATTTTATACAAATATTGTAGGGTTTTGCGTTCACTATGTTAGATATAAACATTTTAAACCCATTTTGAAAGGCAATTTTCATGCGAGTTACTTTACCAAATTAAGATATTTGGTAATTTTAACCATTGTTTCAACTACTTTGGTTGCTTCGATGTATTTCTTAACAATATACATAAATATGTTGAGTATCTTTACGAATAAATAAAAGGTTGTAATACATTGTATATTTGTTTTTTACAGAAAACAATAAATTTTTAAAGTAATACAAAATCAAAAATATTTTTGCAATTAACTGGCATTTTATTTGCAAACTTGTTTTGTGTATAAAAAAACTTAAGAGTGGTTGCTTCTAGCAGTTGAGAAGCATCTGAAAAATCGTTTTTTTCTTTGAAGTACCTTTAGATATGCGTATTAAGGGAAACTGAAATATGATTTTAAATAAATGTGTTGTATAAAATACTTATATGTAACTGGAATGAGGGTTCGAATTCCAGGCATTTCGGCATGGTTTTTGTATCGTTTTGAACGTTTTGATAAGCCACTTTAGAAAGGGCTTTTAAAAGAAGGTTTGTGGCTAAAGCCTGCAATAAACATTTTTCAAGTAAATAAAAATTTGAGTACAAATTTCAATATGTTTAATTATGAATTAGTTATCACTAAACTATAATTTAAGCATAATAAGCTTATTTAGAAATGTTAAATGTACAAAGTATACTATCACATAAATGTTAAATCTACAAAATATATTATCACGATTTCTTTAATGACTCATTTTCAGTATTATTTAAGAGCTTTAGTTTACTATTTAAGAACTCGTCACTAGTAAATTTATTACTTTAAGAAGCTATATATTCCGAATTTAAGAATATGTACAGATATATGTACATATGTACATTACAAATGCAGGCTGTTCTCTCATTTTTTTAAAACTGCATAATAATTTAAAGGTAAAACTAAAACTCAAGTAAACTAAAAAAAATGTAATAATTTTAATATTTTAATTACATTTGCATTTTTAAATGTAATCCATTTTAAAAAATGTATGTGTGCTATTTTTGCATGTAGTTGGGTGTTCTATTTTATATACAAACATCTTTCATTTCGAGTATACCCCCGAATATTTGTAGCTTTTTCGTTCGCTTCACGGAAATCTGTCCACTTCGCAATTCGCCGTCGCCGTATACAGAAATTGCATATTTGCACGTAGGCGTGTAACACACACACACGCACGAAAATTCAGATAAAGACACACATACACAGAGTTGGAGCTTGCACATGTGAATCAACAATCAGCAGTTGTTACTTTTGCCTTTTCTACTTCCAAAGACGGAAAACAACAACAACAGCAGCAAAAAGCTCTCCAATCAGTCGACGTCTGCACTTTGCACATGCATTCATCAGACGTTTCGTCTGCTTTCTTTGTGCCTCGCTCTTTCTGTTCCCGTTCTTCTAATGGACAATTGCAATCGCTGGCGCTGATTATGCAAGAAGAAGCAGGTCGACAACAGCGAGATCTTCTAATGAACTCACTGATTGAAGTTTTTTGTTTTGATTGTGACTTGATTTAAGATTTCTTAAAGTAGACTTGCGATTTCGGTGCTTATTTGAATATTGTTGATATCTTAAAAATTCATAGATGCCTAACCTGGCTTGCGTTTTCTGCATTAAATATAAGTATGTTTAAAATAGCATAAATATTTGAGACTGTTGAGTTTTTCAGATATATTTACTGTTTTATATGCCAGGCAGTAAGCATTGCATATTTTGATAAGTAAATAATATTCATTTCCATCTTAAGAATCTCTTTCTTAATATGTGTATATGATTTCAAATATATCAGATTTTCAAATTTACATATCACATATATAGATATATTCTAGACCCCTTGAAAAAATTAGCCGATATCTTTTCTCACTCGTAACCTCGACCGATAAGAACAAAAGGCGAGTCGTATGAAAACCGCGTAAGATTCTCAAAAGCGGTTAGTTTTATTTGTTCTGGTTTTCAGAAATCTGAAGCTTAGTCTTATGACTTGACATCTGAATCATCCCGATTGCGGCATCAATGACTCATCACATCCACAATTGCATCATCCAGACGCTTACGAGCATTTCACAATGCTATCAAATAAAAGCCGCCTTCTACTTCTACTTATGTAGAACTGTATAAAACGGTTTCCTTAAAATACTATAAATATGGCACATTTTATCTGCCAAATAAGTTAATCTTACAAGTTTCAGATTGCAACGGAAGTGATTTCAACTTTTGCTTAGAATTCCCAATCAGTTTAAACGCAAACGCCTGGAATAAGCTCCAGAGGTACTTCAAAATGTATTTAGATATAGAAATTGAATTGTTTTTTGAATTTTTGTATTAAGGAAGTTATCAAAAAGTTCTTTCGCATTTAATTTTTATTAGTATTGAATACTCTCATTTAAAAATGAAGAATTGAATGGATTTTAAGCTTTGAACAGACATATTGCATAGATTCAATCTTTGCTGATAATATAAATCTATAGGAGAAATACAAAGAAATTAAGGTTCTTTTTATACCAAGTTTGTTTTTTAAAGTTTTCGGTATATTTTCGAAAGGAATTAGCAAAGCTATGTGCAATTATTTTGAAGATATTTAAGGCGGAAGTAAATGAGGATGTTCTTACACTTCAAACATGTTAAAAACATTGTTTAAATAGCTGGATATGTATAAATGAAGCACATAAATAGATAACTAACTGTCTGTGCATCTTGCCAGGATCGTAAAGAGTCTATAATCAATTTACCAATGCTCGACGGTGGGCATTAATCAAAGGGTATATACCATGAAGTTGCACTTGAATAGGGGTCCACTGTGTTGAGCCGAGCAACAAAAAAACAACGGCAGCAGGAACGCCATTTTAATGTGTGCCTTGCCTCCCGCAATGCCCGTTAACCCCTCAATCTCCTCCAGCCAATGCACGTTGATTGAGCTCATCCTGTCGTTGGGTCTTCTTTGCCGTTCGGTTTCAGGTTCGTTTGTCGTAAATTATTGATTGGCTTTAATTCCGTCGATAGATTGGCCTCAACTGGTCTTAACAGCTTAATTGAGACGCCGTGCAGCAATAAATGCGATAAAGCGCCACAGCAACAACAACAACAACAACAACCTGCCACAAGACGAGCTAAGGAAACTAATAATGTGCCCAGATGGATGACGATGACGCTGCGACTGCGACTGTGGCTGCTGCTGCTGCTGCAGATAGAAGCTGAAGTCGTGGCCAGTGGCACGACGATTCCCAGTTGCAACAACAAGCGGCAACTCCGGTAGCAGCCTCCGAAGTGAATGGGGGGCATTTAAGTTTAATTTGTGTTGTGCCGACGTCGCGTTTCGTTGTTGTTGTTGTTGCTGTTGTTGGTTCGTTTTGTTTTTTCTTAGGCCAGTTGTTGTTTCTGTTTCCCATTCGCTGCTGCTACTGCTGCTGTTGCTGCCCCCTTACTCGACAAATGCCGCAAGCAATGACCGAGGCCGAGGCAGCGAGCAGCGAGCAGCGAGCAGCGCAGCTCAAAACTCAACCTCAGATTCAGATACATTCGACGCTGTGTATTCAGGGCGCATGCCGAGATACACAGCTACAGATACACACACACACAAACACACGCCGAACAGATACATATGTGCTTTGCTAGCCGCCAGTAGATTTTCCCAATTCGCATTGACGTCCGTGACGTCACAAACGCGCAGCAGCAGCACCAACAGCAGCGGCATCATTCAGCATCAGCGTAATCATGCTTATGGCTCCATGCCGCTTGCCGCTTGCCTCATGCCTCATATAACCATTCCCAATTACCAGCGACGTCAGCAGCAGCAGCAGCAGATGTTTATGTGCCCTCAGTATGTGTGTGTGCGTGTGTGTGTGTGTAAAGGTGCATTTGTGTGTGTGCATGCGCTGTGTGCTCGCCTAAGCTGTTGCTGGCAGTCGTGGCATGCAGCCACAGGCGCGTCAGGGTTGCCAAGCTGCCAAAACAATTTGAAAAATAGCTAGCTTAAGTGAGAAATGAAATATATTGATAGAAATAGGATATATAAGCTAGATTACCTAAACTGACTAAGTGTAAATCAACTTTTTAAGCAAATAAATATGTAAAAGCAATAACTGAATAATAGCATATAGAGATCTACAAATTTTTATAATGCTTTTATTTATAGCAACATAATTTATCACTCTCCAAGCCTTCGCAGCAAAATGCAAACTCTTGCCCGCACAAAACCTACTCAACAGCAATTGCGAGCAGTCGACAACCCTGTTAGCGTGTGTTGCTTTATTATCTACGCGCGCACAGAGCGACAGACAGCAGCAGAGCCATCGACAGCGGCAGAGGCAGTGGCAGCGACAGAGCTCAAGCGTCCGCTGCCGCTCAGAGCATAATAATGAGTTTTCTCACAACACGCTTCGTCCTCATTTTCCATATAGTGCACACACAGATATACAGACAAACAGACAAAGTGACAGTCGTTGTTGTCGTCGTCGTCGGGGGTAGGCAAAAAAATAGTAAAACAAAGAAGAAGAAAAATAATATGCTGGCTTCATAAGTTAGGCAACGGGGCTGCTGACTGTCCGGATAGAAGATATGCGCCACGAAACGAGCAATGCGAATGGGCGAAAAGGCGCACAAGCAGAGCCGGAGCCAAAGCCAAAGCCACAGCAAACTGGTTGCCAGTGACAGCCACAGCCACAGCCGCAGCAGCAGCGGCAGCGGCGACAAAGATGTGTGGAATGGAGTAGGTAACGCAAGCTGACAACTAAGGCAGCGCAGTTGGCAGCGACGTCGGCAGCGAAGCCATATGCAGCGACCAAGCCAAGCCAAACCGAACCGAACCGAAAAACCAAAAAGCATTAAGCGAAGCGAAAATAACAACAAAAGCAAGAGGCAATAACAAACGAAATATGTATAGGCTTGTACGTGAGGGTCGCTGAGAGCAGCAGGCAGAAAGAGCGTCAGTTGGGTAGATAGAGAAGCAAAAGGCGAATTGACTGGCACGAATGAGCGACGCAAAGCAAAGAGGCGAATACATAGAGCACAGCCGAACGCAATGTACATGCATATATGCTCGTGTGTATTTGTTTGTGTGTGTGTTGTGACAAACGCCAGCGGGACGAGCGAAGCAAGCAGCTCAGGGGGGCCAAAAGGTTGGGCAATGAAGACAACGCTGGCAGCGACGCCAGCAGCACTCAGCATGATACCAAATACCGAATACCCACAGCCTTGAGAGCGAGCGAGAATGAGCGCCGCTCGTGTGCTGCCGACGCCGCTGGCTTTGGCGTAGCTTGTATGGAAGTATGAAAACAAAAGGTTGCTGTCGCTGCTGCTGCTGTTGTTGTTGCTGTCTTATAATTAATCAAAAATATTTTAGTTTCAATTAAACGTGTGCGGCGTGGCCGATAATAAATTATTTGATTAAAGCTACCTACCGACAGCGACCGGTAGCCGTAAGAGGCACACAAACACAGACACAAACACACACATACACATGCACAGAGAGTTGTTGTTTCTGTCAAAAAAAAGTATGCTAAAAGTTGAACTGGGCTTAGGGCGAAAAACGACAAAGTTCCAACAAAATAACGGCAAAAGTTAAGCTAAAAACTTAAGCAACAGTTAGAGCGAGCAAAAGAGAGAGGGAGAGCCAACAAAACCAGAGCGAACTGTGCAAAAGTTCGCCTAAGTCGCGTACAACTTTTTTATGTTCGCGCCAATTTGATACTTGGCATTCAGTCTGACAGGGGGCGTGGAGGAGGCAGCGACAGCAGCAGCCAAAGAAGATGTGCAAGGAAATCCCGTTGTGGCCAAAACATTTCGACAGTCCGGGCGAAAAGTATGCGTACATTCAATCCGAATCCAAGTCCGAAGCTTGCCAAAGGTCAAGCGGCAAATGCCCTTTGACGCTACCTCAAATTCATTTTATCGCTTCGATCAGACAACTGCTTTAACTTGATAAACGGCCTGCGGGCGGGGAAAACTGAGCCGACGGCTTTTCTTTCACTATTGATTAAGTGTCTGCAGCTATGTTTAATCACTCAAATCAATTGGAAAAAGGAAAATCTGCATTCAATGTAAATTAGCCTAATCAAATTTGTATGTGGCAAGAATTTGGTATCTTAAGGTTACATTGAAATTGTTTTTTTATAGGAAACCTATTGAAAACTTAATTTTTTTCACCAATAACTTAATTTTTAATACCATGATAAACTTACCAGAGGAAATACTAAACAAAAATTACTTTAAAAAGTCTTAAGCTTAAGCTTGACTTAAGTTCAGCATTGACTTGAATTCAAACACTTCGAAATTGAACTAAGTAGATTATTTTACTCGATTTAATACAAATTTCTGTTTCTTTTAAGAAACAGTTGCTTCTTAAATTGTCCGAAGCTGCTTGTAACAAAAAAAGAAGAGCTTAATTTGTATTGATTAAGTTTTAAAAGCCTTGCAGACTAATCGAAGATGTGAGGTTTATGTGTATCGATAATTATTGATATGGATAAATGAGCAAAGATATATGAAAATGTTGAAATACCTAACCAACTTTTTTTGCACTTATTCATTTTTATGTAATTGTTGCTATTACTGAGTTTATTGAATAGTAACTGGTAAAACAACAAAATCGGTAAAATAAATACATCTAGCTTTCGTTCTTCAAAATTCTATAGAAGTTTCTAAAGCCTATCAAAAATATACAGATATCATATAGTGGTCAACTGGGGGACTTCGATTTAGTTGCGTACTTATGGCTTTTATGCCTATAACTTTTGAGATACGGATACAATTGTGGCTAGAAACAGAGAGTAATAATGTTATGAACACTCTTAGCAAGATAATATAAAGTAATATAGCACATTTTCAATGTATGATTCTAATTAACCTTTTTTGATAGGTCTGAGTTAACATGCTTTTAAAAACCCCTTGGAAATTCAAAGTTTTATCAATGTTCTTTGAAGTTCTAAGTAAAAACACGTTGCAAACAAAAACAGCTTTCCAAATTCTGTTACAGTTAGTTTTAATGTAAGTTGATATTTCAAAGCAGAAAAGATGAAGCATTTTACAGCAATCGGGACTATATCTTTTATATAATATATACAATATATACATACCATATATGTATTTATATTTATGAACAGGCGAAAGAAACGTTTGTTTTCTTGAGCCTAAAAATTGGCCCATTTGAAAAGAGTTCTCCAAAATGACGACGCAAGTTCTGAGGCCTCCTATTGGCCAGGTCTTAATTGAGCTAAGCCTCTTAAATGTATCTTTATCTGTTAAAGCGCTAAGGAGCTATTAATATTAGAACTAGTATCGAAGATATTAAAGAAAATATATAATCCATCCTAAATGTGGACTAAATTTACAGTAACGGTTTAAAACTCCTTCAAAGTATAAGCTTTAAAAGATACTCAAAACTTTTATAGATACTTCAACACTTTTTAAATAGTAACAGCTTGAAGCTAACTGTAACAGATAGATGAATAAAGGATTATTTATTACATATTATGCACAAATATATTTTTGACGCATTCTTAAGCCGAGTTTTTAAAAGAATTTTACAAACATATCTGCAACCTATTGTCGACATCTTGGGAATTTCCACTGAGATATTAATATGTATTGTAAGTTTTTTTAAAAAGCCAGTCAAACAACTCTTTTGGAGGTGTGTTGGGTATTTCAAAGGTCCGTTGTAGGCGTGATCGATGGCCCTCCAATTAGATGGAGATTATCGATGCCCAAAATAAACATGCTGTCATCTTGTTTCTTCGACTAAAGTAAAACCTAAAAACATTCCATAAATTGTGTTAAACTAAATAAATGAATAGATAAATGATGAATTGAGCGCTTGAAATGTTATTATTTAGGGAAATTATTTGGATTTATATAAAATGAAGTTATTTAAAAATCCGTATAACTAAACAGTTATTTTGAATATAGTATAAAAACTGAATTCCAGAACGCTTTTCTTCAATAAATTTCTTGATTTGGCTACGTTTTAAGCTTTAGTTGGTTTAATCTGTCTCAAACTTAAGTTAAATTAAGAAAATATAGGTTTGTTTAAATATTTCAACGTTTTCTGCACACGTGAAAACTTTTTGGAGTAAAATAATATTCTTTTTTCCTCCTTTACTGTTCCCTCTCTGCTCAATTGAAGTGTTTAAAACTTGATTTAAGTATTTACCCGGCTTTGCTTTCGGGTTTCACTTGACAAAGCCTTTCACATGCTTGTTTTTAGAATATTACCATAAATTATAGTACAAATAGAAATTTTTTCAGTTTGGAGTATTCGTAACTTATTTTAGAAAGACATTTTCCTTTCTGTGTATAAAAAATTGAAGATTTTCAATGATTTGGTTTCTATTTAAGAGAAATTATTAGATCAAATAGAAGAAAGAAGAACCTCTAGAAAATGTGTTTGTGGCTCTGACAAACTTTTGAAGATGAAAAATTTACAAAGATATAGATGTAAACGTAATAAGTATAAGGATGTTAGAGGAGCTAATTCAGATTCCAACCCAAAGTTCATCGGCTTAAGTCACATGTTTGACTTGTAGATACTTTGCAAATTAACTAAACACATGTATGTTTTCCTGTTTGTTGTTGGAAATGTGCGCAGATTCTTAATATGATTATGCAAATGTGGAATGTTTGTTGTAAATCATTGCGAGCAATTTAAAGCCACTTTAATTGGAATTTGAAAGTTAAAGATTAAACAGCAGTGAGTGCCGCAAGCGGCAGCGGCGGCAGCAACAATGCGGCAACAATTTAATCTCTTAAATTGCACGATATTCGCAACATCCTGGGGGAAAACGGTAAAATGCCCGTCAGACCGACAGCCACCACCCATTTCCATCCCCCTTTCCTACCCGCAACCCTTGGCACAACAGCAAATTGGAATTTTTCAACGCCACCCGGCGCAAAAAAGGCGTCGACGTCAACGTTGGCAGCGGCGTCGCCGTTGGCGTCGCGCAGCATTCATAAACTAATTAGTAGCATAATTTCAAAAGTCGCCTGCCAACGAGCCAGAGCGAGAGGGGGACAGAAGGTGCGCTGTGACAAATCCCACAGGTCGCATAGTCCGCGCATTACGTAATAATTATAAAAAATTGCTTTGCCATTTCAATTATGCGCAACAAAAAATGAAAATACCTGAAAGCGAAAAAATAGCGGATTTCTTACCATATGACAAATAGTGAGGCGATTGTTAAGAGATTAGAGATTCGAAGGCCCCCGCAATTAATCATGTGCCGTTCGTTGTTGTTGTTGTTGTTCTTGTTGCTGCTGCTGCTTGTCTCAATAATGTTGTGTGATAAATCGAAACAAATTATAATTGGACAAAGCAAAAAGCAACAACAAGCACAAAAGCTATGTGTGTGTGCATGTGTGTGTGTGTGTAAAAACGAAATGAAACGAAAAAGGCGCTACAATAACAACAGCAAGCGCAGCGAAGAGCGCAAGCAAGCAACAACAAAAACAACAGCAGCGTGTTAAACTACACCCACGAACGTGGCATCAAAATGCGCCTCAACAGTTTCCCAATCAAAATGTAAATATGCCTCAGTCGCTGCCAGCGTCAGCGTCAGTGGTGGGTTTCTCTGTGTTTATGTATATGTGTGTGTGCATGCGGGGCTGCACTGGGGCTGGACGACGGCCTGCCTGTGCCTGCTGCTTGCTGCTGCGGCTGGACTGCCTGTTTGCAATTTAAAAGTAAATATTATACATATACACGTACACTATATCTACGGCGAAAAAAGCAAATGCAAACGCAACTCGACGCAACGCAACAGCCACGGCAACGACAACAGCAACGCCATCGCCATGTTTGCGCACGACGTGAAACTTGGTGCTGTCGCTGCCAGCGCTAGCAGCAAAATTTGTATGCTGCCAGGCCAGAGCACGAAATGAAAGAGCGTTAAAGCAAAAGAGCCGCTTGGAAATTTACACACGCGCAGCACATGTGAATTGCTGGGCACCCAACAAATTGGGCGCTGGGTTGCTTGCCAGTAGTGTGTGTGTATGTGCGCAACATTAAATGGGAACGATGAACGACGAGTCAAAAGCAATAGCAATAGCGGCAGCAGCAGCAGCAAGAAAGCGTAGCACTTGCATGCGTATGTGTGTGTATGTACGATTTGTGTGGCTGGCAGTGGTGAGTGAGCTCGCCGTCGGCTGCTGTTGCTGTGGCTGCTGTTGTTGTTGTTGTTGTTGGTATTCGGAGTGTAGCTGGCATTCAGCTTTTAGACGTAGTGCCGTATTTACGTGTACCGCAAGTGCTCATTACGTATTCAACTACATACACACACATACAGACATTGCGTTTTTTGAGGGTTAATATGAAAAGATACTTCACAGATTTTTTGGGCTGCCTGGCAAATCTTTCATGTTTACTCGCTCGTTTATACCCTTAATTCTACTCATTTCAGCATTTATTTTTATTGCACACGATTTTTTTCTGCCCACATTTTGTCACTCTCTCGCCCTCTCTTTTTTGCTTATTTGCCATTGTGCTGTCTTTGTCTTATTTCTTGTGTTTTTTTTTGTTTGTATACTTGCCTAATAAATTATGCGCCCTTTTGATAAATGTCACTTTGAAAGTACATTCCAACTAATTGTGGCGAGGCCGCGAAGCGAGAGAGAGAAAGAGAGGGATAGATGGACTGGGAGATTAATTGCCACAAAGGAGCTTGTAATAAGCGCACCTGTCAAAATTTGTTTCATATTTAACAGTTTGTTGCGGGCATAAACCAGAAGAAGAAGCAGAAGTATTTGATGGAATGGAAAGGAAATGAAATGGGCGTATGAGATGGAACGTAGTGACAATGAAACACAATTAAATGAAGGTTAGGAATGAAAGAACTGTTTAGCACCCTCAAGTAAAACGAAACGGAACTAGAACGGATTAAACCATGAGTAAGAGCTTAAATGAAATCTAACGCATATCCAATTTAAATGCAATTAATGTGCAGGGGCAAACGAAGTTTTTGAAATGTAGCTACACCAGCGCACAAGTATCTATGGAATGCTGTTGCTGCGGCGGCTCGTCCTGAAACTGTGCATCGTCCGGCAGCGGTGACCGTAATATGCAACCGCACGGACAAAACCACAGCCAGTTGCTACACACACATTAATTATTCGTTCTGCCAACAGGATTCATTTTCAGCTGGGTCGCAGGGACACACACAAAAACATACATATGCACCCATCTCTGTGGATGCAGTTGGAGCCTCAAAGCATTCCACACGGCTTCCGCATAAGCTTGCCGCTCGGAGTGTGGGTCACATGTGATGTAATTACTTTTGCATGGAGTGCTGCAGTGGCTTTTGGGGCACTCATAAATAATATCTACTGCCAACCGAGAGTCATAGATATCTGCAGTATGCCAAAACCCTAACCAGATAGACTTCCATGAATGCAGGGGCGAATTGAGACCCGTAAATAAAATATACAGAATAGAGATAGAGACTAAATTAAATTTCGACTTGGGCGCTGTGGAGTACTAGATCCGAATTGATTCAGTTAAGTGACTTGTGAATGAGAAAATTGCATAGATAAGTGAACAGAACAATAGTGACGGACAGTTAAAGAGAATTATAAAATGACCGAGAAAAATTGAAAATCGCATAGAAAGGTTGTACACATAAGCGTGTGTATTGATGAAGAGATCGGGGGAATGTTAAACTATTCGAAGAGATATCGAAAGGAAGAAATAAATCAAAAATGATCGAAGAGACAATAATAGAGAATAGTCAGAATAGATAATGGGAAGAGTCGGAAATACAGAAAGAAATATTGAGCATGACAAACTAGGAATCTTATAGAAAGACACAGTTGAAAATAGCAAGAGAATTTTAGAAAAACGAAAGAAACGACAACTGCTCAGAAAACTAGATAAAACAGAGACTATGTGTTTTAAGACAATAGAGTGGTTACAATTTTCAAATTGAGAAGGAGATATAGAGAGATATAGAGATAGATACCGGGATTATATTAGAATTTCAAGTGAAGAAAGAGTCCGCGAAAAATTCAAGGCATTCAAAGAAAAGATATCGCGAAACAGAGATAGATGAAAATATAGAGAAAAGAGTGTCTCGGAATTCATCATAGAGAGAGAAATTGAGAAACTATTTATTTATATAAGAGAGAAGAATGATGGTCAGGTGTGAAAGTTGCTTAGACATAGACTCAATTGACTGTGATAGAGTGAGAAGAAAAGATAGACATAGAGTAAATAGATGTTTCTCACAATACAATTATTCAAATTTCCCCATGAACTATACCAAAGTCAAGTACTAGTACCTGTAATTATGAGAAGCGCAGAGAAGAACCCTAAGAAACAATTTGTTGTTTTGTCTTGACTGTTATAGGAAGAGAATATATAAGCGTAGCTATGTTGAATTTAGGGATATCAAATAGTTATACATGAATAACTATAAAATTAACTCAATTAAACAGCAACACATTGAAAAACACAAAAATACTTTAAAGTGTTCCTCAATGCGCAGTTCACATGTCAAATGACAGACTGTACCGGTAACTGTTCAATGTAACTCCCCATCGCTCTTCGGCAAAGAAAAACGCTTTTCTGCATTATCATTTATCAAATTTGAAGTCAGGCTATGATTTTCCTGCGTATGCTTTGCATATTTCAATCCAACGAGGCTTGAAATTGACACGAAGACGTGCAGAGAAAAAATAAGTAATACATATTCAAGGACGTGGGATTCAGCACTTGTCGCTGTCTCCTTTAAGCCTTTGAAATGCAAATTTTGGCAGGAGCTGAAGCCGATTTCAATTGAAATCGAATAAAAAATGCGAGCACGAATCGCGTGTGTATAACGCCCGCCCCCTCAGCCCCGCCTACTTGCCGCCCTGTCAAAGATGAAGTAGGCTTCATGTGTCAAGTGGTGTCAGCGACAGGCAGCTTAAAAGATACACACGCATACAAATACAAATACAGATACACACACGCGAGAGGATGAAACCTTTTGGCTTTTGCATATGGCCCCACACAGGCCGTGTGGGGCAAGCGTCATATTCATATTTAATACAAAATGCCCAACGGACAGAGAGTGAGCGAGAAACAGCAGCAACAACAAGAACAACAAGAACAGCAGCCAAACAAGAATTCGCGATAATTATAAACGCCAAGGCCAATACGTAGCGGGCACGACTGACGACGGCGACGTCGCTGCCGACGTTGGCGTCAATGCAGCAGTGTTAATCTCTCATTTGACAGTTGAATTCAATTAAAAACGACACCCACACACACGCACACGAGCACGCACACGAACATGGGCACGAACGCGAACACGCACACAGGTACGCAGCGCACAGCCACCCCAAAAAGGCAAAGGCAACGTACAAGCATACGAGTAGTCTTCGTATTTGAGCCGAACAGCCGAACGGGGCACTTGCAGCCAATCAAGCCGCACGACAGCCGCAGGGTGGGCGGTACAGCAATGGCGCGAAATGGCAACAGAGCGTCTCTTTGTCTCGCTCGCGCTAGCTCTCGCTCTCACGACGGTCTCTCAGGCGCAGACGCGTACACAACGACGACAGCGCGCCGCGGTGCCGAATTCGTTGGCAGGTCTAATCAGAATCAGTCTTTGAACAGTTTTCATGCCGTGCACTTTGTGGACGGAGTAAACTAAATTTTTACGTGTACCGCCAGCTGAAGAGAGACAGCGCGTGAGTGAGAGAGAACGAGCAAGCGAGTGCAAGAGCGCTGAAAATCTCAGCGGCTGTTCGTGATAATAAAAACGTGTATGAGAAATCGATAAGAGCAGCAGCAGCAGCTGAAGTGAAAGAAGCGCGCATACACACAGCGCCCATTCAGAGTGTGTGCATATGTGTGTGTGACGGCAAGTGCTATAAAGTAAGAAGAAGAAGCGTCCATCATTTGGTTTGAATCGATTTATGCTTGTGCGTAAAATTGAGTTTCGATCTGAAGGCGGCCTTTTGGCCGGCAACAGAGTAACTGTGAATCGCGAGCAGATTGACATCCAAAGCGAGAAACGCAACCGATTGGGAAAACGCGTTGTTGTGTGTTCATTTCTATTGTGTGTACATTTCTAACAAGAAAATTTCACTTTGCATTTGATTGCGCGGCGAGCGCGGCGAAATGTAACGAAAAAAAACATTGCTTCTTATTTGATGTGCCGGTGTGTGTGAACATTTTGTAAACACACGTACACGTGACAAGTGCGTTTGCAGTGGTGTGCGTGCATGCGTGCGCTTGTGTGTGTACGTTGTTGTCGTATTGGAATTTTCGTCGCACGGCGCGGCGAGTTCGAAAAACCGAAACCGAAACCGAAATAGCGGCGAAGGCGAAAACACGCGCGCGCAAATTGTAGAAAGTTTTGTTTTGGATTTGCGTTATGCCGCTGCTTGCTCTCCCACAGCCCACTGGGGTGGTCAGGCTGGCCGGCTCTCTCTCTCGTTTGCGGCGAATAGATACAAATTTGTGTCGTCGCTTCGTTTCGTTTTTGTTGTTGTCGTCGTCGTTGCCGACATCGTGTGCTCGTTTCGCCTCAATTGCGCGGCGAGTACGAGTACGAGTCGAGTCGAAGCACAACACACACACACGAACGCCGCGTAGTGCGCACGTAGCATTTGAATTTCGTTCAACGCTTTTAGTTGTATTTTCAGCGGCTGCTGTTGTGGACACACCGCACGTTCGCAATACAAGTAAATTTGCTCAATTTGCATTTGCGTTTTCGCTGTAACAATTCTCGTGTGTGTCGCCGCTTCTCGCTTCTCGCTTGTTGCGTGCGCGTCGTGTCTCTATATCTGTGAGTGCGTGTGTATGTGTGTGTGTGCGACAACCACCCTGCGGGCTGCTGTTGTAAACTGCGCTCGTGCCGGCGCCAGTCGCTGCGACCGCTGCTGTGTTTGTTGTTATTATTATTATTGCTTCGCCTCGTTTCGATAGCGATAACAGCGCGGCAAAGCCGCTGCCCACTGTGCAAGCTGTGTCCATTTCGTCACTGTCAGCCGGCGCCTTAGCATTCGTGTGTTTTCGTGTTTGTGTGGGTGTGAGCCTTGCTCGTAAACTAATACGTCAGCTACTTTGAGGACGTCATCAACATTGTCAATTGAGCGCAACTTCGGCCCAACGCAGCCCAGCCCAAAGACCGGCACAGTGGGCCACTTTAGCCCGTCACTTTATGGGGGCTGGGCGTGGGAGTGGGCGTGGGCGTGGGCCTGGGCAGTGCTGATGAATGGCATTTAAGTGTTTGCTCTGCAGCCACGTTCTCATTATCCTTCGCAGCGTTTGCATTTTCCCCCATAATCTGCTGCTGTGTCCAGCTTTTTGTATACCCCACCCGGTTGCCCGCCCGCTTTGACTTAGTTTGCCCGCTTTTGTTTCCTTTCTCGCTTTCTGTTTCTGTTTTTGTTTTTGTTTGTGTTTTTTGTTTTTGTGTTTTGCTCGCATCGCAGCGCAGCGCAGCGCAGCTTCTCTCGGCTTGTTGTCACTGCTGCCGCCTATTTCTTCTCTCGTCTTGCCTTTTACAAGCTGCTTTCGTGCCAGTTTCGCGTGAGCGTCTGACGTACAAAGCCCGAAACATGTCAAAGGCAAACGGGGCAAAAATACACACACACACAAACACATCCACACATATACAAATATAAAAGTGGGCAGCGCATTGCGGGCCAAGGCGACTTTTATTTGCCCTACAGCCACGTTGCTCGACCTGCGTAGGGTTTGGTTGGCCACACATAACCCCAAATTTAAAACTCTATTAAAATGCCTAGACAGACCCAAATAAAATCTACATAAAAATTTAATACTTGCCTGCGACTTTAGAAAACTTAAAAAAATTGTTGGAAGTCTCTTTAAGATGGAAATGAAGACGCACAATCTAAAGTTAGCCTCAGTAAAAAATGCTGCTCGAGGGAAAGGCAACTTTAAAGGGAATTCAATTGAGTTTTCTTAGGCGCAGACACTATAGAGAGATTTTGTTAAAGTTTTTATATGGTTAGTCGAGTATAATCTTAAACACATCCTTGATTTCTATGATTTACGAAGCTATAAAGCATTTGAGATAATTACAAATTCGTTTGCCAGCGAGAGATTTCAAAGAAAAATGTTCATGATGCGATGAATTTCATACATTCTAACGATTAATTGTAAGGGAAACCGATCAAAAATAAGAAGTTACTATTGAAATATTATAAAAATTATA
Organism: Drosophila lacertosa; assembly: GCA_004143845.1. Classification (NCBI taxonomy): domain Eukaryota; kingdom Metazoa; phylum Arthropoda; class Insecta; order Diptera; family Drosophilidae; genus Drosophila; species Drosophila lacertosa. The sequence goes on along the minus strand of SCDZ01000247.1, from coordinate 71,830 downwards.
GATAAGTAGGACATAAATAGTTTATAACTGAGTTTAAGAAGCTAAATAAAGAGATTAGATTGAAATGATTGACTTAACAAAGTAAATAAAAATGTATAAAATAAACATTTCTTATATTTTAAAGATGGGAATATTATTGAATATTATTATTTGTACGGGGGTTCGAACCTAGGTTGAAGTATGAAATGTTTTTTACTTATTTCTGTATTGTCTTAGTCGAAAGTATAGGTAGCAACTATAATCTATGCTTATCATAAAACTTAGTTTAAAGTCTGTATATAAATAAAATAGAAATATATATTTATAGGCATTTAAACTATAGGATCTTAATTTTGCCTTTATGATCGCTAATTTTAGTTTTCGCTCAACCCAAAATTAGTTGTAAAAACACGTTAAATATACAATTAGTTCGACTTCACTTGCTTAGAACACTATAGGAAACTAATAGAGTTGTAAAGGGAATATTCATAAATATATACCCTAGGAGTACATATGTATGTATGTACATACTATATGTACTTTTTGTTTATTCCATTCAAATCTCGTCATCATCAACTTGATGCGGCTCGCATATGGCATACATTCTGCTTCTTCTTCTTCTTCTTCTTCTGACATTTGCTTTTTTCTTCTGCTTCTATTTCTTCTTGGAGCGCAACCTGCTGATCCAACTGGCTGCCCACATAATAATAATTATCATCAACATCATTATCAACAATATTATTATTATTATCGCTAGCTGTATGTGTGTGTCTGTGTGTGTGTGGGGCACACACAAGAGCGTAATTTTCGTACTTTATTCGTTTGCACGAAGACGAAGACGAGGCAAAACCTAAAACTAGATTCAAGTACACACGTCGAATGTGTGTGTATTTGTTGTGTGTGTGTGAGTGCGAGGTTGTGTAGGGTGCCCGCTGTGTGGCACGAAGGGCGTCGCTTGTGCGCCCGAAAGTCCCCTTTCTTGGCCCTTGCCCCCTTTCCCCCTCCATCTTCCCCCTCAGTTAGTTTTTGTTCTTTTTTATTTTTGCATATTGTTTTCGGCATTGTTGCGTTTCTATGGCTGGCTGATTTACTAGTCTAAAGCTTTGCGCGGCAGTTGCAGCCACAAAGATACAGATGCAAACCTGCAGATACAGATAGTTGCATATATAGGTTCTTATATGTGTGGCTTTTGTTGTTTGACGCCACGGACAGACGACCCGACCACAATGATGTTGATAGTTGATGGCTGATGGGCGATGATGGTTGCTGGTTGTTGGTTGTTGGTTGCTAGTTGCTGATGGGATTTTGCTTTATGTTGTTTCTCACAGTTTTTTTGTACCTTTGTGTGGCGCTTTTAAAGCTTGTCTTGTCGCTCTTTTCCCCCTTTTGCTTTGGGGCCAATCGTTTGTTTTTTTGCGCAGTCGCAACCGCGCTCTCATCTGTCTTGGCCAAGATCTGGCTGGCCCAGAAAGACTTGTCTGTCAATGCATAGATTTGAACGTAAATGCTCCTAAGACAACTATGAAAACAAAGCAATTGATAATAAGTACAATAATTGTGCAGATTCCTTCAATAAACGAAAGATTTTCTGCATTTATGGATTATTTTCAAGATTGTTTACCTCATAAAGAGATACTTTTTTAAGCTTCGCTTCAACTTTGATTCGCAGAATATAGCTAGATTTTAGCTTTAGTGTTTTAGATATTGTTTAAAGCTGCTTCTTCATTTAAAAACAACAACTCAATATCAGCCTAAAAACCCTTTCTAATCAATAAATCAATTGTTTAAATTGGCTTTGCAGGACATGCTAGCATCTTAAAATACGCAACTTTCAAGAGGCTATAAACAAAAGTTGAAAACCAATAAATAAAATAAAAAAAAAAAGAAGAAATGCATTTGAAGACGGAAACAACACAGCTCCACAAGCCGCATTATGAGCGCGGTCTGCCCGCCCGGGAGCTGAGTCCCTTCAACGAGCAGTTCACCTGTCGCATCTGCCAGGGCTACCTGATAGAGCCCACAACAGTGGACAATTGCTATCACACATGTAAGTGCTAGTTTAAGATATACATATATAGATATACATGTCATATATAATACACACATCTTTTAATTTTAAATGATTTTTCCTCTTGCAGATTGTCGCAGTTGCATTTTGAAGCATTTGCTGCGCGACGTTTATTGTCCACTGTGCAAGGTTAATGGCGGCGGTAAACCCATCAGCGAGGACAGTCTCAGGTGGGTGTAGAATCCTCCCTTCCCCCAAATTACCCTCTTTAAGCATGAACTCCTCCCGCTCAGATCGGACGACACGTTGCGCTCTCTGATCTATAAACTGGTTCCGGGTCTTTATCAACGGGAGTGCAAACGCCAAGTGGAGTTTCAGGAGCTGCATCGCGACCTGGACACCGATGCAGATTCAGATGAGGAGCTGGTGCTGCCACCACAAACGGAGTTCTTTACGCCAGGAGAGCCTATTAGGTGAGTCCTTAAAGCAATTACAAAAAGTTCACTCTTATTTATTATTATTTAGCATACTAAATTTGTCGTAACTTTAAATGGAACTGTTTGTTCTTTTAGAAAACTATATATTTATCTTATTTTCGGACTAGTTCCAACTTGTTGCCCATTTAGACTAATTACTAAAACAAATATCTTTCTCTCGCTCTCGTTTTCCCATTCGTTTTCCACAGTTTATCTCTAGAATATCATCCCGCTATGCTGAACAACTGCGGCGCTGCTGATAAGCCGCCCGTCTGTTATCTGCAGTGCCCCGCGGATCTGCGCGTCGTGCATCTGAAGCGCTTCCTGTGCTCCAAGTACAACATCGATGCGGAGAACAAGCACGTCGAGGTCGAGGTCACGTACGAGGATGAGGTCCTGCCGCCCAGCCTGACGCTGATGGACGTCGGCTACTGTTACCAGTGGAAGCGGGTGAGTCAAGGACCTTTTTCTTTTTATACGCATGTATGTCAGCTTCAGGGGGGAAGGACTTAATCCTTTTGTGACTGTGCCTGCAAGTTAGCCGCTGGCAAATGACATTTAGCCGCTAGTTTAGCATCCAGGTTAGTCCCTTTTCAGGGTAGTTTATTGTGTACCCTTTTTAGTCTGCATAGAGCATTATTTGAGTCCAATTTTTTAATGTTTCCTCTGTGTAAACCTATGTGAACTCAGCTCTCCGTGAAGCTTATTTGATGAAACTTGTCTAGGATCTGTATTTTAGTAACGGGCAGCAAATACTTTATAATTGGTCGAAACGGCAAACTATATCATATAGCTAACATGTGTTTTTTCATAAAAACCTTAATTTAAAATTGATTATAAAAATGTGATTTTTAAGCAGGCAAAATTATAAAATTTAACAAAAATTAGTCATAATGAGCTATTTAAATCCAGCCAAAGTTAAAAAAGAATTTGATAACTGTAGAGAACTAAAAGAAAGCATAGACACCCAAAGACCTTTAGAGTTGAAAGTCAAATCCTCCACAACCCATAGATAGCCTTAATTTGACCTTTATTTATATCTTGCCTCCCCTCCTTTGCCCTCCCCCTTCAATTGCCACAGCACGCGCCGATGGCCTTTCACTACAGGATTCTGCTCTACGAGCGGGAGTCAACAAAAAGTAATGAAAACAACTTACCGAAGCTTAACCAGGACGTCGAGATGAGTCCGCCTGCCGCGACGGCGACGGCGACGCGCAGCGTCAAGTCGGTGACCTTTGCGGACGAGGTCGAGCGGCAGCGACTGCCGCTGCAGGCCACGGCCAAGACGCGCAGCAAGTCGGCCAACAAGCTGCCCAAAAGCAAGCGTCTGCCGTCCACGTCGACGGTGACGGCCAAGCAACGGGACACGTCCGAGGATGCGGCTGCCGCCTGTGCGGTCAGCAATTTCAAGAGCCTGCGCAGCAACGATATGCGCTACAGCGATTACAGCCTGGCCGCAACAACTTGCAACAACAGCAACAGCAACAACAACTCGAGTGCGCCGCTGTTGCGCGTGAAGAGTGAACCGGAGCCGGAGGAGCCGCTACCTGGCAGCAGCAACAACGTTAACCTGGCCTCTAATCTGAACATTGTGGTCAGCATACCGCAGTCGCAGCTGAGCCGCGCCGACGGCTACGTGGACGAGGGCACCTTCGAGCTGAAGACGGCCAACAAGAAGACGGCCCATCTGCCCAAGCTCAAGATCGAGCTGAACAGCCTAAGGACCAAGCTGACGCTGCCCAAATCCGCCGAGCCGCGACTGGAGGACACAGCTTCTTCTCTGCAGCAGCTCGATCTGGAAACCTATGCCAAGAACATTGGCCTCAAGCCCATCGAACCACAATTGGCAACAACTGTTGTTGCTGCCGCTGCAACAACGCCCGATGCGCTCAAGTACAGTCCGAATGCCTCGCCCATGTCCTCGTGCTCGTCCTCGACGAACGGCTCGAACGGCAACGCGGCGGACGTCGGCTCGTCGCATCGCAAGCGCAAGAAGAAGCACTCGAAGGAGCCAAAGGATGCGAACGGCAAGCGCAAGAAACTCCATGCGGAGATCTCCTCGCAGACGGACGGCAAAATGAAAATGAAAATCACCACAACGCACAATCACAAGGCGCACAAGCTGGACTTGAAGCGCTCGCATTCGCTGGCCGGCGGCGAGCTCGTCTCGCTGCAGCAACTCAAGCTCGACGAGCAGCAGCAGCAGCCGCTGTCGCAGCAGCAGCAGCAGCAGCAGCAACAACAACAGTTGCAACAGTTGCAGCAGCAGTTGCAACAACACTTGCAGTCTGCGGTCAGCAAGGAGGATGCACTGAATCGCACGCTGGGCGAAGAAGCGCGCAGCATTAACAGTCTGATGACGGGCAGCAGCTCCTCTACCTCCTCCGTCTCTGTCTCCTCCAACTCCTCTTCTGCTCCTCTTGCTGAGAAGCTCAGTTTGCCCGCCTCGCCGCCGCTGCCGCCCAGCTTGTTCAAGGTCTTGAGCAACAGCGCCACGACCACACCGACAACGCCTGCGAACGCAGCCACGCCCAAGCTGGCCGCGCTGCCCAGCAAGCCCGCCAAGCCGCCGCTCAGCAACAGCAACAACACAACAACAGCAGCAGCAGCAGCAGCTGCAGTAACTGCTGCAGCAGCAACTTCTGCAGCAGCCAACTCGCGCTCCAAGCCCACGCTGACGCCCTGTGCCACGCCCCACTTCGTGGTGCCACAGCCGCCGCTGCGCCAGGCGCCGCCCACGCATCACATGCAACGCTACCTGTCCACGCCCAGCTCCATCGCCAGCGCCGCCAACAAGCAGCCCAAGCGCTCGCTCTCCCTGGACGAGACCCAGGCCCAGCTGCTGGCCAAGCAGCCCCGTCTCGACTATCATCATCAGCAGCAGCAGCAGCAACTAAACAAGCTGCAGGCCAAGCTCAAGCCCAGCGCGTACTCGCCGTTGCGTCTCTACGGGCCGGAGTTGGCCAAGTCGGTTTCTGGCCAGGCTCACATGCCGCTGCTCTGCCCGGCCGGACTCAGCTTCAGTCTGCCGCAGTCCGCCGCCGCGCTGACCATCACGGCGGGCGCTTTGCACAATCGCAACTTCGGCCAGTTGGAATCGCCGTCGCTGCCAGCGCTGGAAATTGTGCGTCTGGGCGGCGCCGCCGCTCGGCTGATGGGTCCGCCCGCCAGTCTGCCAGTCAAGCAGCTGGCCAAGCGTGCCGTCGCGGCGTCTGGGTCGCCGCCGCTGTCCATGCCGGCCATGGTCAAGTCGCCGCCGCTTTCCGTCGCACTCAGCGGGCAACGTGGCAACAACAGCAACAACAACAATGCGGCTTATCGCACTTCGCCGCCTGCTTTGATCAATCTGAGGAACTCGCTGCCGCACGCCTTCGCAAAGGCTAAGGCGGAAGCTGCCAAGAAAACGGCAGCAGCAGCAGCAACAATTGCAGCAGCAGCAGCAGCAGCTAGTAGCAGCAAGTCCAATGGAAATGCGCTGCTGGAAAAGTGCAAAACAAGTCTGCGCGAGTTTCGACCGCCGCCAACAACAACAACAACAACTGCAGCAGCAACAGCAGCTAAGGATGCAGACATACTTGATTTATCAGCAGGCACAGGACGCAACAGCAGCAGCAGCAACACTAACAGCAACAGCAGCAGCAGCAAACAGACAACAAACAACAAATTGCCACCCACAACAACAGCAGCAGCATCAGCATCCGCAACTTTAAGCAACAGCAGCAACAGCAGCCTGGAGGCAGCCTTAAATAAGATCAAGCAAAACATTTGCAGCCAGCACAACAACAACAACAGCGGCAGCAACAACAGCACCAGCAACAGCAACAATGCGGCTGCAACTGCTGCTGCCGCGGCTGCTGCCGCTGCTGCTGCTGCTGCTGCTGCTGCGGCGGGCGACGATCTGCAGAATTTGCACATGCTGAGCGAATCGGCGACGTCGCGCGAGAAGATCTCGATAAAGAGCGGCAACATGTTCGAGAACAAGCCAAAGAATGCGCTGGTCCGGCCGCAGAATGCGTCCGTTCGGAGCATACCCAATCCTTCGGCGCTGGCCTTTCGCAATCAGGCAGCACCGACAACAACAACAACATCAACAACAGCAGCAGCAGTAGCAACAACAACAACAACAGCAGCAGCAACAACTGTTGCTGCAACCACAACAACAACAACAACAGCAACGATTGCTACCAAGCCGCTAACTGTTAAAGCCGATGAGCAGCCCAAACTTAATGCAACAGCAACGTTGCTCAGCCCCAGCAGCAGCAGCAACAACAACAACAACAACAACACTGTTGTTGCTGCTGCTTCAGCAACCTCGCCGCGTGCGCTGAAGAAGCCCACAACAATCGACCAAGTGGCCGCCAATTTGAATATACGCGCCGAGGCGAAGGCGGCCGCGCTTGCCGAGGAGGCGCCACCAATTGGTGCGGCCGCAACGACGGCGGCCAAAACGCCCGAGCTGGACAAAGCCGCTAGCGCGGTGGCCAAAACAGATGCCAAGGCGCCGGCAGCAGCAGCAGCAGCAGCAGCTGCAGCAACTACAGCAACAACTGCAACAGCAGCAACTGCAACTGCAGCCGCAGCAGCAGCGGTAACAACAGCAGCAGCCACAGCGGCCACGCATCCGCTGCCGTCGCTGCCGATGCCAACGGCCGCTGCCAGCAGCAGCAACAGCAGCAGCGAGTCGATGTCGAAGCCGCCCGTGCAAATCGCCGCCACCGACACGTTGGCATCGGTGGCAAGTTCCGCTTAGTCACAAGGTGAGTGCTTAAAAAAAGCTATCTTTATAATCTCTATAGAAACTTGAACTCATTGGGGAAGTGAGCGAGTGGGAAAGAGAGAGTGTGTGGAAAATAGCGAATATATTTGAATGCACTCGTTGCCAAATGAATGTACTCATTTATACTCATCTTTGCTTAATGCTTGTGCATTATACTCAACATATTTATAACTTTGACTAATTTAATTTTGAACTCAAGTTTGCATATGATATTAAATAGTAAGTCTCTAAAGTGAACTCCAAAGTTTACTTTAGTTTAGACGAGATTATATATTATTAATATTTATTCAGTTGCAAATCGCTTAAACTAAGAAAATTTATTCTTTTTTTTCTGTTTTCACCTTTAATTAACTTGTTGGCCTTTCTTTCGCTCTTCTTGTGGCTAGTTTTAAGTATCTTTTTTTTTTGGACTCAAATGGGTTTCTTTCTGCTTTTTTTTTCAATTGTTGTTGCTCGCTGTTGCCCAACTTCGCTTGTGTGTCTATCTAAAGGTATTTTCTTTTTGGCGCGTTTCCCACACTCACCCCAAAAACAAAAAAAAAAAACAGAAAAAGAGACTCAAATTATACAAATTACATTTCGTGTTTGCGCGTTTTCTTCTGCTTTTTGTTGTTTTTTTGTTCGCTTTATTATTTCTCGTGCCTTTGCGTTCCTCTTTCGGCTTTTCTCAAGTAGTCATTATACACAAATTTAGCGGGCAACGCTCGTCAACGTGTGTCCGCCACGTTAGCCTCACCTCTGACACCCTGTGCTCTCCGCCTCTCATCATGTGTGCATCGCTCTCTCTCTCTCTCTCTCTTTCTCGCCACATTCGCTGTTTCGTTTGGTTCGTTCATTTCTACGCGCGCTGCTTTATTTGTGCCGTTATAAAAGCAACGACAACAAAAACAACAACTCTTTTTATTTGTGCAGCGCTTCTTTTTTTCTTCATGTTTTCTTTTTTGCTTGGCTTTTAATGAACAGCAATCTCTCAATTCGCTTTCGCTCTCTCTCTCTCTCTCAGCTGCTACGCTCTCCCAGTCAATTACATCATCAGTTTTTTGTATTTTCATCCATGAATAAGAACAATTTTTTTCTTATTGCAGCGTTTCTTTGGATGTGCGGCACGCAAATGTATCTGGTGGCGCCACTGGAGAGTCTGCAAGGTGGCAACAACAACAACAGCAGCAGCAGCAGCGATTAGAAACAATGCGCAAATTGATTCCAGTTACAGTTCCAGTTCGAGTTCCAGTTCCGGTACCAGTTCCACAAAACACTTCAAAGCTGCTTTAATTAGCACCAAAGTTCACATTTGCAATGCGTGAGAATCACGCAGAAGGGCAGCCAAAGGGGCAAGTAGAAGAAACAGATGAAAAATCGCGTAAGCCTTACAAAAGTTAACCATAAATACCCTCAATAGAAAGCAATACAAACCGCACCAATCCATACTCGTAAGTAAGATCACACACACAAAAAAAAAAACATACAAAGATACTTAAACACACACAACAAAAACAACAACAACAAATGAATTCGCACACATATGCAAATATTTGTGCAAATATTTGCGCCTGGAATTAGTACGCGTCGAAATAAATTATAAACGTAATGGAAATATATACATTTATATACACATATATATTTAACGTATATATGTTGCTAAAAAAAACAACAACAGCAGCAACAAAATTTCAACAACAACAAAAAAAGCTGACACAAAAATGCGAAATATAAATAAATAACCACAACGCGAGCTGTTGTTGTTGTTGTTGTTTTTGCTATGTTCGTTGTTGTTGGCAAAATGCGAACGAAAATTAATTATAAAATATCAGCAAATAACAAAGAAAAAACCAAAAAAACACAAAAACACTCGAAAACAGAAACGCAGATACTCTACTAGGGAAATAGATTAACTAACATATTGCTGCAATAGCAAGTTAATTTTTTTAAATTAAAACAACTCGTTGCAGTTACAAATAACGTGTTGAGCTAGAAAAACAACTCGCAAAGTTAAAACAGAATTTTTAAAGCAACAAATTACTCGTTACAAAGTTAGCGATTGATTTTAAAAATCGAAAATAGTTTAACAGCGATTGCTTTCTAGAAGCTAGAAACTATTCGATGAAGTTCCAAGTCATTTTTTTGTTAAAAAAAAAACCACTCGTTAAAAGCTTTAAATTAGGGAAAATATAAAAATAGTTTAAACAAGAACAAGTAGAAAACTGAAGCGAATTTAAATGGTAAAGCTCTTAAACCAACTCTTCTAGCTAGCGAGTGAATCATTAACAAATCTTCCATAGGCCAGCAAATGCTTCAAACAAAATAAAAGCAAAAATGTCTAATTAAAGAATTGTTTTCCATAAAGAGAACTGGTTACTTCCAGAATATTTTTAGTTTAACACACAAAATAACTTGGCAACTAATCAAAAGTTGTTGCGAGCTGAAAAAAAAAATGTAAAGAGTATCTGTCAGTTGATAAATGGAAAATGTTGAGCTGATAACGATTGGAAAAAGGCGTTTATTTTAATTTACTACGAATACTTTAGAATCAAAACAAATCGCAACGAGAATGCATAAATTATTCAATATGATGATAGGAGATACGTGAAGCAAGTTTATCGGAAGTTGAATTTGTTTTTGCCTTTTCCCTTGGCTCATTTATAAATTTATATTTTTTGTTGTTGTCTGCGCTGAAGTGTGAAACGCGCACTTAGCGCAGCTTGTCGGTTTGGTGCTTGGTTTTTTTTTTTGGGGGTTTTAGATATATATTATTTGGTGGTGGTGTGTGGAACAGTAGCCAACACACACACACACACACGCTGAGAACGCACGTTCGACGAGGCGATAAAATTTTAACGATTTTGCGCCGAGCGTGTCAAGCATAAAGATACAAAATACAACAGATATACATATATAACTATATAATATATATATATATTTATATATGTGCCGTGTATATACTTTTTTCGTATTAGTGTTACGTTTAATTGCAGCACGACCTTTGTACATAAATTTAAATATATCGAAGCGACAAAAACTACATAAAAATCAGCGAAAATATCACTTTTTTTTTAAAGCTTCAACCAAAAACAAACAACAACTTTATCAAATGTATTTAAATTGATGGATAAATGCACTTAATCGATAATTTAGCTACTTATATAGTATATATCGATAAATATCGTCTATCGTTAAAAGATAAATCTCTCTCTCTTTTTGCCTCTCTTTTTATTGTCGTGACGCTTTTGCCTTCTGTTTTTTGTTAACCTGCGTAGTTTTATTTATTTCACTATTTCGCATTTTGTGTAAACAACAATTTAGCTGTTATTCAACAAACTTGTAAATAATTAAAAAAAAAGTTTAAAGGCCGCGACGACAGCCAAATTGTATAATAAATTTATATGGCGCAGTTTCCGCCGATATCGATAACTTTAAAGCGCTCTCTCTTTCTCTCTGTTATAAATATTAATAACTAGCATAGGAAAAAAAACAAGAATAGAAAAACAACCCTTCGCTGCTGGAAAATGCAGCCACCACCTTTTTTTGATAGAAATTTGTTGAAATTTACATATAAATCAAACCCACGAATCGCCCCTCGCCCGATATCGTTGCTGGGGAAACTGTGCACGGCAAAAACTCACTCGGCAATTGAAGCTCGAAATTGTTGTAAATTCAAAGATTTGTATATTTAGTTTGTCTACTAACTAACTGTAGCTAAACTTTGGCTATTGGCTACGTGCAAAAACTATAATTATAATTATATTATTTTTAAGCTGATATTAATGTTTGTTCCAAATGAAATGTTTAAACTTTGAAGCTGAAATTAACTAAAAATATACAACCGCAATTATATGTATGACTATAATCATAATAAATATACAATTATATATTTAGAAATCTGAATGTGTGCACATAAAAAATAAAACATAAATTATAAATTATAATTATTAGATACCTATTATATATTATTATTGTTAGAAACATTTTGCGGCGCAACTCACAATGTAATCCACACAAAATTCTAAGTTAAACAATAAATTAGCTGATTTTCAAATAAATAAAAGAAAAAAAAACAAATACACTCACAAAATAGACAAATGCGTTTTTTACTTTTATGGCTCTGATAAATCAGTGCGAGGGCGAAGACAACGTTAGAGGCTTGGATGAAGGCGAAGGCGACAACGGCGTCGACAGAAGGTGTCGTTATGTGGCCAGGAAGAAACATACGCAGATATTCAAGCGATACGCGTGTATGTGTGTAAGAGTATCGGGTTACAGCCATGGCCCACACTTGAACTAGAGCTGGGCACAGTTCGTGCTTTATCACGGACGATTAAGCACGGTTTTAAGTAAAAATTGTAGCTTTAACTGCTTTTTGGTTTGAAGTCATTTTAATTATTATTTATTTGTGTTTATGCAAAAATCTTTAATGAGCTAAATTTCACTTTATAACAAAAAATAGTTTTACACATGTTTTTATTTAAATTTCTTTAATGGCAGCTTTAACATCCTAAGCGAACTTAAAGCATAAGCTAATCTCATTTGAGTGAAAGCTCATTAGTGAAAAAATTCACCTCTAATTGCTTTCTACACAAAATTCGCACTCAGGCGAATTCGTGACACGCGCTCAGCTCTAAGTTTAGTTGCCAAATGGCATTGTGGTGGGCAGCAAGTGCGAACGAGCGGAGTGGGCGACGTGGGAGAGTGAGCCGTTGTCAGTTTTTCATTTGAAATTCCAACCCCCGCATGGAAAATTGCACAGAGCCAGTGTCAAGGCAAAGTCCTGGCTGGGCTGGGCCCTGCCGCTTTACTTGTTGGCATTGCAGATTTCAACGCTTTTCATGGCTAAAGAAGCCAGAGGCGGGCAGTGGGGCTGCATGGAGGGCAGGACACTTGCCGGAAACATATGGCGGCACGCTAAAACCAAAGTCGTTGTTGCCGTTGTCGTCACACACACACAGACAGAGGCATAGTGACATGCATAATGCCAAAGCCACAGCCGCAAATACGTAACAACTGGCACGTGCCTGAGCTCGTGCCATAACCTTCAAGGCGATGGCAAAGGCGAAACGGAGCAGAGGGCGAATAAGCGAGTAAGCGAGTAAGCGAGCGAGCACGATGATGAGGACGAAGACGAGTGCGAGGCCGAGGCCGAAGCTTTGGCTTGTGGGTGCCTTGTCTGTGTGAGTGTGCAGCTACTTGTTGTGTTTTATTTGTTTGTCGTACTTTTATTAAAAACGAACGCTACCTAATCAGCAGCAAAATGTCGCACTTTACTGCACACACACAGACACACGCAAACAGGCAGACACACAATTGAGTGATGGAGAGTTGGAGAGTGGGTGAGTGGAAGAATGGCAGAATGGGCGAGAGCGACATTTGACTTGCTGCTGTGCCCGCACCCGTTGCTCATTCCCATTGCGAAAACGAACTTATCAGCTTTTTGTTTTTGCGCCGCTGCCTTTACAAGAGCTTTGCTAAAGTCTTTGCTGGCGGCGACAACGGCGACGGCGACGGCAACGGCGGCGACTGTCGCCTCATCCGGCCTTCGTTCGCCTGCAGTCAGAGTCAGAGCTGCGCCCCCTGCACGCCCCCCTCGCCATGCGTTGCTAGACAGCTTTGTCGCTGCTGCTGATAAATAGCATTTAACATTTCTCGTTGTTGCTGTTTTTTTGCCGTTGTCGTTTGGAACGTGCCCAGCTTTGCGATTTGCGATTGGTAAATTGGGTAATTGAAAACACTTAACCGTTATGATTTATTATCTATATTATACGCCCGTTGTGAGTATAACCGTATAAGTGTCGTAGCAACCCCTCACTAGCCGCGCCCCTTCGCCGACGCAATTGCAGTAAATTGTGTAATCATATTTGGCTCGTGCTAAAAACAGTGCAATACAATATAAAAGTTTCCATTTTAACACAAGTTTCGCTTATCTGCATGGACTTATTAAAAACGAATCAATCAACGGCACATTGGCTAACAAATTCCGTTTGATGGATGCTCTGGCGGACAGTTAAAGCTGGATTTGGAGCACAGTGAATGACGGAAAATACGCTAGAGTTATTTTTGTGCATACTAAAACGGGTAAGTGAATGTTTTTAAACTTAACTGGCAAATATTGCGTTTCTTTAAAAAAAATTAATATTTTATGAAACTGTAAAAAGTTAGTTGACTTAATTTTGGTGTGTCTTAGTATTATAAATGGGCTGACAGATGTTAAAAACAGTTAAATCATATTTAAGTTACATAAATCTCGTAAAAATTTGCAATTTTTCGTAAAGATTTTCCGTATGAGGATGTGAAAGGCTTTCCGATCATGCCTGTGGTTGCTTTTCCGCTTGATTTTGGTTATTATTTTAAGGCTTTCATTATTTAACAGTTTCTGCCAAATATCCCTAAAACCTAATATAATATTTTATATCTATGGTTTTTATATAAAATGCAGATGAAAACCACATTTTGAATTTAAGTTATCTAGTTAGTCCTTAGGGATGCAACCAAAGACTTTGATTGCAGAAATATACATAGAAAGAAGAAAAAATCAGGTTCAATAGTCCATAATATAATTTAGTATTATTATTATTAATTACTTTCAGATTAAAGTGAACGGATTTCTTTGCACTAATTAAGTCTCAACTGAAGCTAACCTTGTTTAAGTTAACAACTATTCCCCAATTCTTTAAATCTGCATTAAACAAAGATAATCCTTAGCTTAGTTTTCCGCTTTCACCCCAATTCTTTTGAATTTAACCATTTCTGTTGGCCAAACTCAGCTCAGGCTCATTGTTAGCTGAATTTGCACACTTGGCCAACTTCCTATTTGCAAAATAAACCACAATATTTGCCGGGCTGGGCTTATGCAACTATTGCGCAGCTTAGCAAATTGTTGCCCCAAGTAATTTTGTACATTTTTAAGCCCTTCGGCTTGTTTTTCGATCTCAACACACAAATTTTGCCTTTGGCAGCCACTTTGAGTGATTGGCAGAGCTGCTTGCAGGGTTTCCGTTAGAACTGTGTTGGCCAATAACAATTGAAACTCAGCGAGAATTCAAAGTTTTATTGAATGCCCGATTAAACAAGACTTTGTACTTTAAGGCAGGTGTTTGCAGGCACAAAAAGTATTAAATACTGCAATAATAAAGAATACAATTAAAAAATATTTGGGTGGAAATTAATGAAAGAACATTTTTCAACAAGTTTTTTGGGAAAGTCTTGACTATATTTAAGCTAAATTTGTAAACCCTTTAAACATATATTGCATAAACTTGATTTTATTTACTTACTCCAGTTCAATTTCCATTTAGCCTTTATGCCTTTACACTTTAAACTCAACTTTAACTTGTTTGAACATAACGGAAACATGTTTCTAAGTATTCCACAAATAAAAACAGTTTACAAAAACCATATTTTCTATGTTTAATCAAGGAGAAATCAGATAAATCTAGCTAAACTCAATTAGTTTTAGCTTCTACTAGGTGTTCTGATTGAAAACAAAGTTTTTTCATTTGCAAGAAAGCTCAAATCGTTGCTTGTGTTATTATTTGGGGCATTAAATCCCCCTAAATCAATCATAATTTGCAGGGTATTAGTTTTATGGAGGTCGTTAAGGCTCGCTATGGGAAAGCTTATATTGAACAATGAACGGTCAAATCTTATCGGGGTTTTATACGAATTCTCCGTGCCGGCGCAATTACCGAGAATTGGAGCTTGTGGCGCTATCTGCGGGCCAGTTGAGTGCAATTTGTGTATTTTTGCGAGATCTGTGCGCACGATACGCGCCAAAACCAACTACGAAGAAACCAATGGAGACCCACTGAACAGTGCCCCCCAGTTGCAGTTAGCTGGCCTTTCCCCATTCTCCAATTTGCAACACGTTCCGCTGCACGCTTCAACTTTGAACCCGTCGCCGTCGGTTGGAATTCGACGGCAATATTTCGCAGCGATTAAAACTAATGAAAAGGTCAGCCGGCGGCAGCAGCGAAAACGAGACGGAGTCAAAGGAGCAGCTGTGGCCCAAACGCCGAACGGCGCTAGTGCGAGCGAGAGGGTGCGAGAGTGAGTGCAAAACAACAAAATGAGCGTTAACCAAGCGAATCCTCGGCACGTTTTAGAGTCGCGGGTGTTCAAGGTGTGTGCTTTGTCCCCCTTCCTTCCCCTTCTCTTCTTTCCTCATCACCCTCACACAGAGCACAGCACACGATATGCGAAAAACACGCAAAGCGAATTCGATTTCGATGTTGCTGCTGCTGGTGCTGCTTTTGTTGGCTGCTCTCCTCCGCGTCTACGCTCTGCACCCCTTCTTGCAGCGTGCTTTGTTACTGCTAGCATGGCAATTTGCCATTTTGAACAACGTAGGAGCCAGCCACAATTTTGCGGCTTCATTGGATGCCCGTCGTTGCCAAAGGCAGGCGCAGTCGAACCAAACGCACACACACACACACACACACACACAGGGTGCCTTTTGCCTTTCGCCTTTGGCAACCGGCGAGCTTCTGATTCAGATTCTGCACGTCGCAACGTAGTACATCGTCCACACTGTGCGGCTGCAGCTGTGTTATGTGTGAACGTGCACTCAAACGAGCGACCCGAATCTGATGAGAGTGAGTGATGTTCTGTGTGAGTGACTATGTCTGCGTTAGTGTGTGTGCGGGTGCCTGGCTTAGGCATGCACGTTTTTGTCTCTTTGACTCTGGCACCTGTTCCGTTTCTCTTTGCTCTTTGCTGATTCTGCATTGCCTGCACTCTGCCTATACAAAATGCTTGTATTGAAAAAGCACAATAGCTGCTGTTGTTTTGTTGCTTTTGTTTTATTTTCGCATTGCTTGTCGCCTGCAGACTGTAGGCGGAACTCAAATAAAAGTTATAATGCTGCT
Source organism: Drosophila lacertosa (assembly GCA_004143845.1). Lineage (NCBI taxonomy): Eukaryota > Metazoa > Arthropoda > Insecta > Diptera > Drosophilidae > Drosophila > Drosophila lacertosa. Next base: position 55,738 of record SCDZ01000247.1, on the reverse strand, counting down.
GCAGGGGGATTCGAGTTAATCGAATAATAAGCGCTTTCACACACACAAACACACACGCATGCATGCACAAAAAAGAGAACAAGCTGCACTCGCGCCGAGGTCGAGACATGACCAATTGGCGTGTTTTTCGAAATATTTCGCTTCGTTGGAATGGAAGATGATAGCCTCGCCGCAATGCCGCCTCGCCGCATTGCCCGCTCGCCGCTCGCTGTCTCCACAATTCGCCTTGTTATGTATGTTTGTGCCTCGTTTTTGATTTTCAACGCACACACACGAGTTTTATTACCTACCTCTTCTCTGTCTGTCGCTTGCTTGTACAGCCGAACGGGTTATGGAGGGGGCGGGGGGCACTGCGACTGGGAGCCCATCAAAATTATGTGCACTCATTTGTGAAGTGCGGCGGCAGCGACGTCGCTTTGTGCGTGAGAACAAAAATAATATCAGCTCGGAGCTGGAACTGGCTTTCCTCCCTTTTGCGGTGCTACTTGAAAGCGATTCTTTGAGTTCTTCAAATTCATTTCTAATTGATTCCGTATTGCTTTCAATTGTGGCACAATCTCTTGTTCCGGCTCGATTTTTCGTCAATTCTCAAGTGAACTTTCCGTTCGATATGCACAGTTTTGACCCTTTATCAAGACCCACAGATCGGCCATCTGATTTAAATGCAAGCGCAATTAAAGGCAGTTCCCCTCACAGGGGAATATACCCTATAGATAACTTATAAAATTCCAATTAAAAATTGATAAATATATCACATGCATATATGTTAATATGCAGATATGTCTCAAAGTGCGCTATAAATAAATGCGGGGCGTTTTGTAACACTTGATTTGCATTTATAAAAGACGTGTATTTAATTTTATGCACATACAAATATCAATTGTTGTGTATTTAGTTTAAGCGATTAAGATATTTTATAAGATAGATATTTTATAAAGTTGTCATTCAAAAAAATACAGTTTTTAACGCAGTTTTTAATTTGGCGATATATTCTATTTATTACTATTCCCTTTTAGTTCTACATACTTAAATATATTGCATCTTTTTGATGCCTCTATATACTTTTACTCATTAATTTTATTATTTTGGTTAGTTAAACAAAAGCCTTATTAACAAATAATCACCGACAAACTATTTACAAAAGTTTTTTGTGTATTTTTACATTCTTTGGGTAAGTTTAGATAAGTTTTTCATTCAAGTATTACATTTTTGAATTGATTGAGTAAAAAAATTCATCTGTATTGGATACACTTATTTGTGTAGATTTATTTAGTTTGTTATACATATATGGCTATCATAATAAACACATAAAATAAAGCTCTAAAATTGTTTATATAAATTACCTTTGTTTATTGTCGAGTGTTTTTAATTATAGACCTAACTTTTTATACAATATTGTAAGGCTTATGTAACAGATATTAAATACATTTGCTTTCTACAGATTACATTTTCCATACTTTCGGAAACTTTTTATCATTTGATATTTGATTACAGTATCCGCTTGCATTGATAAACTTTATTTGTGGTTATAATTAAATTTCTCATAATCAGTTTTAGTGCTGCAAATTCAAAAGACATGGATTAGTCAAAAACTTATTGTAAAAACAAGATAAGCAAAGTTTAAGAACAGACAGAAACTAAACTAACTTTTAGTAAAACTTAAAGATAAACTGTTACCCTTTCTATATTATCATTAATAATTGTAGTATAGAGTTAGAAATACACATAGAACTATACGAAAAATCATATTTACGAGCTCTTTAACTATCTTTGTAATACTAAGTCATCTCTAAAGTCTCCTAAAGAAGTCAAATTTTAACTTCTCAGAGGATCTAGACACTTTTAACCAAAGTAACCTAAGGATTAAACAGGTTACGTTGAAATACATAAGATTTGAAGCTTACCGCAAGTACTTTTAGGAAATATATTCATACCTATGTATCTTGACTTATCAGATCCCTTAGATAATTTTTAATTTATATCAACATTTCTGTTGTTGTACACTCTACTTTTTCATCACTTTGCGAAGTGGCAACCGTAAATTAAAGCATTATCTGATTATCTATAAATGTATGATAAACAGCTTTTAAGTATAAGTGCTTTAGTATATACTGACACTTACAAATAAAAGTATTCATACAGCATTGATAATACAAGAAATTCTCTGAATTATTTTTCCATAAAAAACTATTAATTTACTTTACTAAAGTTAAAAGTTATTTTTGCCTAATATGTTTTATAGACAAGGTCACATTTAATAATCAAATTTTAAAAAGCTATGAAAACCTAAGAAGTTATTTTTGGTGGCTGTCAAAAAATGTTTGCTGTGCGAATACTTCTGTGCGTGGCTGTGTTTGTTATTTGGGGGAATGCACTTTTGGGCTTTTGGGTGCTTTTTAATGGAGCACAACTAAAAGGTTGAACTTGCAATTTAGTGTCGACGGGGGCATCATAAATAAAACAACAAATGCTCGCATTTTTTCTCGCTTATTGTGCGATGAGAAACACATTTCAAAAGAGCCAGCAAAACATTCATTTTGTTGCTGCTTTTATATTAAAAACAACAAAAAAACATCAACAATAAAGTTTGCGTTCAAAAATTCCACAGCGTCGCCCAACGTCGCGTCGCCCTCTCCCTCACTCTGGCTCTCTCTCTCTCTATCTCTCGCTCGCTCGCTTGCGCTGTCTCGCTCGTCGACAAGCGATAAATTCGAATGAACAAATTGAATACTTTGTTGTTGTTGTAATTGTAGTTCATTGTTGTTGTTGTTGGTATTCGCTGGCGTATTTCATTTCATGAGTGACTGCCTGACAGCAATTTTAAATTGCACTGCGCCGCCAAAAATGGAGCACATTTTTTATGTTTTTGACTTTTCACAGCTCAAGGTTTGTTTTTTGCATGCAAACACACGCATACGCACACTTCTAAGCACACACACATACACATTTTGCTCACCCTTGTATGCAGACATTTTATTTTACACGTTTTTTTTATGTCGCCCGCTGCCACTACAAAAGTTTCGCTGTCGCTGCCTCGGCCTCGGTCTCGGCCTCTGCCGCTATGCGACTAGTGCGCCATTTGTCATGTGTCGACTGCGGCGACAGCGGCGTAGCTTGTTTTTATTTGCTCACTCTGCCAAATCTGCCCGTCCGCCTGCTGCCGCCCCATTCGGCCCATTCATCAAGCAGTTGCTTAGCTCGCCTCGACTCGTCTCACTTTTTCTAGTGCTATTCCCTTGTCGTTCAGTCCTGCAGCCTTTAGTTCACCTAACCCCCGCTCTCTTTACAGCAGTGCGCAATCTTTACTCAACACACAACGGCACACACACACACATATACATACATAGATTTACACAAGCGCAGGCTGCAAAGTTTTTTGCTTGTTCTCGGCTTCGTCTTCAACTGCTTATTTTGTTACTTCTTCTGTTGCTTCAACTACATTCCCTTGGCCCCAAAAAAAAGTACGCCTTCTCTTTGCCCACTGCCTGCTGCTGATTCTACTGTTGTTCTCTTCACAGCACTTGCCCGCTCTCTTTGCTGTCTGTGCTTTGCAATTTTCTAGCTTTCGCCTTGTTCGCGTGCAGTTCGTTGGTTGTTTGGGTTTCTGCGGGGGGTGAGGTGCATTTGTATGTAAGTACATGTATAAATGTGTGTGTGTATGTGTTTTGCTTGTATAGCATAAAGTTCGGTCTGGGTCCAACGGACTACGGACTTCGCTTTATTTTCACATTTTTCGCTTTGTTCGCTATCTATCTCGCTCGCTCGCATTCTTTGTACGCCGCCAACTTTGTGCGCTGCAAAAATTCATTTTAAATTTCATGGAAAATCGTTTTAATTATATTCGTGAAATTTCAAACAATTTCACATAAAGTTTGAAATTTCACGCAACTTTTGCCACTCATTAATTGCGTTGAGTGGCGAATTCATAAAGGCAAGCGCTAAGTGTTAATGTAATTAAACTGCGAACTCGCTTAAACAAAGCGCAATTAAAAATTGAAATGCCGACACGCAGTTTTAAAGTCCAAGCGCTCGCATTTTAAAATGGCGTCATAACAGTCACAATTTCGCAAACATACACGCACACACACGACGAGTCCTTGTCCGTGTCCCTGACAGCTATTTGATGGCTCCGTCCCAGACGAAGCCAACGCCGCCGACGACGCCGACGCCGACGCCATGCGGCGCGAGGTGCGCCAATTTGATTGGCATTCACAGCAGCAACAGCTGCACTCGCAACAACAGCAGCAACCGATTTTGCATCAGCATCAACAACAGCTCCAGATACTCCAGCGAGCAGGAAATTCAATTACGCCATTTGCCGCTGCCTGTCACATGAAAAGCGCATAATACGTGAGTCATGTTTGTCACGGCGCCTTCCACTCGCATTTTCCACATGATAATAATAATACGCGAATTCGATCGAGCTTAAACAAGATTGTCGCTTTTGTTAAAGCCTCAATTTGTTGAAAAATACAATAACTATATCAAGTTGTTTGACGCAATTTTAATAGAGTACTCTCAAGATACAAAAACTTGTTTATTGTTGAAAGTTGCTTTAAAATGCCTATTAAACAACATGTAAATACTGTCTATATTTGACAAACAAACGCTATGGCAATGATATACAATATATAGTACATTTATCTTGTCTATAAGAACTCTTAATAACGTTTTCTATAGATCTAAACATACGGACCATAAGCCGCATCAAATAAATTTACTTTATTGTTAAAGTTTACTACATTTTTTTTGTAGTTTGTTAACTTTTCAATTCCTTTTTAAAGTACTAATTTTATGGTATTCTATATTGCAGTTAATTCAGAACATATTTATTCTATAAATGGCAGTTATTGGCGGTCTATCGGAACTATCTTATATAACTTCATAACAAGAGCTTTCAAGTTATCTTTGAATGTACAGAAAACTTTGTTTTTTGTAGCTATCCAAAGAATATTTACACTTTTTATATAAAACTCACATTTTAACTTAACTAAACAGTTCTATAAAAACTTCTCAATAGTACTGTGATCTAAGCTAAACTCTCTAAATCTCTTAAACAAGGAATTTAAGGACAACACCAAAAAAACTCCCAGCTTAACTTGCTTTAAACTAAATTAATCTCAAAAACAAAATTCGTCCTTTCTGCTTTTATTTTATCCCGTTAAAGTTCCTCCATTTGCATATTGGGTTGCAAGAAATTCACTTAAAATCAAATCAAAAAGCATAATTATATTATGGAAACACATACGTTGAGTAAAAATGGAATTTATAATTAAGTTTTTGAAAGGGGGTTGCATATTTTAAAACATTTGACAAGAACTTTGACAAGAGGGTGCAAAAAGAGCAAACAGTAGTAGGCAAAGTGCAAATTTTAGGGGTTTTAAAAAGCTAGTTCTGATTAGAATCTTTAACGAACTTGAATCTAGTGGGAAATCGTATATAGTATGATATTTCTTCCTAGCGGGGTAACGGGTCTTGCTCAATATAATATTAAGTAATCTCTATCCTCATATTTTCAACACTTTTTTTATGCCTTGTCCCAAAAATACTCGTGATATAATATCTAAAAATAAGTGCTCTTTATTTTATTGCCCCCCATTGGGAGACCGAAAAAAACATGTGCAATATTTATTGTTTTTTTTTTTTTGTGAATATTGCGGCGACATAAAAAAGGCAAAGAACGAGAGAACCGAAAACGGAGAACAGCAAACAGAAAACAGAAAACGAAAACCAGCTGCGGCCATTTTGAGATATTTTATTGCCCATAAGTCGTGAGTTATGACAAATATAGAAACTGGAAAGCATTCAATTTTGGCGACGGAACAGAGTATCCATAAAATTGATATGCGGCACGACGCACAAAGCTGGCGGGGCCTTCAATGAGTACCTATAAGTAAATATATATATAAAGATATATATACAGTTATAGCCTGGTTGCCTTAAAAAGCTAAGATGAATGCTTGCGGCGCGTGTTTAGACTTGAACTTGAATGAATGCTAAATAGCCCCTTTACACACAAACACACACATTCATAGATACACCCATTTACACTGCCATATTCATTTAAACTTTTATTTGTGCGCTAATTAGTTAGCATTAAATTTGCCTTTTTATTTGTTGCTGCTTTTTTTGTTTAAACAAGTATTTACAACTTTAAAATATCATCTAAATTTATTGAAGCTGATAAAAATCGGCAACGGCCGCATTTTTTGAATGTTAATGAATTCAGGGAACCAGCTTATCCAGATATAGATTTCATGTATTCGACAGAAATTTACTTTAGTTGAGCTCGAGAAAATTTTTGTTATTCAATGTGTATTTTTTTAATCTATTTGGGTGTGTTCAAGTTCTCTATTTGGGATATAATCAGAAGCGATGAGGTTTCAATTACTCAGGTTTCAATCATTCAATCCAAAAGTTTATTGGTATTAAGGCGAGATCTATAAAAGGTAATTGAAAAGTGTGAATATTCTATTTTATAAGGAATATTATTTTTGGTATTAGCTACAATTGCTGCAGTAAAATAAAAGCAAATATTTGTAATAATGTTGTTTTTGTCTTTTGCTGGAAACTAAAATTTTTGCAGAAAATGAAAAGAATGGAATAAAATGTTATATTTAAAGTTTTTGGACTCAAAATTTTATTTAAAACTGAACTTAATTCTTTAACTATTAAAGAAAACTCTGATAATGTTTCAAAGGTTTGTTTGCATATTTTTCTCGGTATATAATATACTGTTTACAGCTTTTCAAAAGTTTTCTAATGCAATACATTTTTTTAAAAGGAGAAAGCGTTCTCTAAATGATAGTTTAATATAATTTAAAATAAAATAAACTGTTTTTAAACTTAGTAAACTTAATCTCTTACTTAGTATCTTTAACTCAGATGCTTGAAATTAATGATTGAAACAGTTAATGCTCTCAATTCGTAGTTTTTTTGAGACTTTAGTTGAATATCCATACTTTTATTTTAAAAAGATGTATGAGTTAAGTAACTTTTGGAAACCTTAAGACTTGTTTTAGCTAAATTTAGGATATAAATAAAGAAATAAAATGATTTTGGTTAAATTAATGAAATAAATGCATGAATTGGTCAATATATTGTTGTTTAAAAATTAAATCTTTTAAGCTCCTTCACCAAATACCTTGTCGAAACTTTATAGCTGCGCCCGACAGAAAATTGTCAATCTTTTAAGCCTTAAAACAGAGTTATTTGGCTAAATGACTTTACTTTCTGTGTCTGCCACGGATCCCAGCTAATGTCCGCAACAATTTTCAGCCATTTCAAATGGCACTTAACACGTCTGGACAATTTGTATATGTGTTTGTGTTCTGACTGGATATGTTAGCCAACTTAATTCCGTCGAGAAATGCATTGACAATTGCCATCATATGGCTCAGATACGGATATGAATGTCTGTAACCTTGTCCGCCTTCATATCCGCATCCGTTCGTATTATTAGGGCTATGTCCCGGCACATATAAAACCGGCAATCGGCACGTTTCAACTCCCACACAACAACAACAACAACAACGATAGCAGCGGCAGCTTTTGCGGCAGACAATTTCATAAAATTCCTATGGAAAACCCGCAGCGGCCTTAACCATAAAATGGCGGCGACGTCGGCGTCGCTGCTGACGATTCCAGCCACGGCTAACCAGCCCAGAGATTAAGCTGTGTGGCAACGCTGCTCCCTTTGTGGTTGTTGTTGTTGCTGTTGTTTTTGTTTTTGTTTGCCAGATAAAAATGCCATAAAATCGCCGCCGCCCGCAGGTAAAACACGCAGACCGACAAAAACGTAAAGAAGAGGCGAAAGAAGAAGAGCGCAGGGCAGCGATAACGCAGTGCAGCATTCGCCCATTCATTCATTCATTCATATACACCCATATTCGTTTATTCATTTGGACAACAGGGCAGGTAGCCACGGACATATGGACGGACGAACTTGTGGGTGGGCTCTGTTTTTTTTCCAACGTGTTAAGTAAGCGGCCTGAAAGTAGAATAACACACACAAATTGAAAAATGAAGCGTGATACAAAAAATAACATTTTTAGTTTCCCCTTCCACGCTCTCTCGCAGCCGGTAGGATTCGAACCTACGCTCCCAGAGGGAATCTGATTTCTAGTCAGACGCCTTAACCGCTCGGCCACGACTGCTCTTGGCACACGAGCGTCTAGTTAGCGGACTTACGCTCCGCATAGCAGGCGGCGAAGAGGTGACGGCGAAGCGGCGTCGCCAGCGGCAGCTAAAAATATAACATGCGAGTGAGTATGTGTAGTGCATGAGTGTGAGTATAAGTTCTTGTTGTTGTTGCTGTCGTTGCTTTTGCGTCGTTTCTCTTGAGACGCTGCGTCGTCGCTCGCACCACACAGATAAGATACTTTTTAGACTTTAAGCTTCGCAATGCAATAAAAATAAAGCCGTATAAAAACTTATTTACGCTTTACAAACTTTTGTGCGCTCTCTCGCTCGCTTTTTAGTGTTGTACTCGGTCTGCTTGCCTTAGTTTCGTTTTGTATTCATTTTTTTTTTGGCATTTTCATTTCCATTGTTCACGCGTCGCATTAGCGCGCTGCCTTTTGCTGTCGCTGCTTCCATTTTGCCGCCTCCTCCTCCTCCTCCCCTTCCTCATCATCGCTCTGCAGTATTTATTGTTGCTGGCTTCACGCAAAAATGCGTAGAAACAATTTGTTCATCTTGTGTCTGACCTCTCAAAGTCGTCGTCTTCTGTCTGTCGTCTCTACTTCGCTCTGCGCGTCTCCAACTCGCCGTAAACGTCGGCCAAAGTAGAAAATCTCTTTGTTCCGTGTCTTAAATGCCATGAGTTTGCAGAATTTTCGCAGCAATTTTGAAAATACTTGTTAACTTTACACAAACACACACAGGTGTACATATGTGTCTATGCTCTGTACCTTCCAAGTTTGGCCACGCATAGCGCATAATTGTTCTACAATCGTTTCGGTTTCTCCATTCTCCATTTCGTATTCTTGCATTTTGTCACAATTCCAACGCAATTTCGCCACATTTTTAAACACACAAAAGCTAAAAATTGCCACCATTACAAATTAATTTGAATTCAAATGAAATTCACAAACATTTTCTAACTAATCGCGAAATTGGAACTCAGAACAGACTTCTATGTATCTCTACACATGTATAGATAATTCCTATATGTATGTATGTGCTTATTTCCCTTGTCAAATTTGCCTTAACTTTGAACAGGTTCAAGACGATTTTCAGGTACATTTGAAGTCAAGGTTTTTGCCAACTTCAATTCCATTAAAATTCTGAAATTTCAAAATGCTTGTTCGCTTTTAAATAGGCAAATATGTGAACAAATGTGTTTGCAACTAAACAGCCGGCAATTCAGCTCCCCACTTGCCCCCCTTTCCACAAAGTGGGGCACATTTAGCCTGTGTTGTGAACTCATTAAGAGCACATTTTTAGCTCGAAAAGTTGACTCTGCTAAACTGTGCAAACAATAACAAACCCATTAGATTAGTACACGTTTTTCGAGTGCTTCTCAGTTCCCAGTTCTCGGTAGTCTTATTTGTTTATGCTAATTCGCCGGATGCTTCTCCCGCCCAAAAAGCTTACAGAACTAGTTCTCTGCCAATTTGTTCTAATTGCCTGTTTAGCAGTTCATAACAAACTATCTTTAACTTAACTTTAAACTTTAAAATTCTGTCTTTGTGCAAATTTTAGTAAAGTGCTTTTTGCTAAATGCAAAATAAGCCTAGAGATTGGAAATGCTTTGATAATCGAACTGTTTAAGTTAAGATAAATGTCATTTAAGGATAAAATTAACTCTTGAGTTAAAGTTAGACAGCTTTTTGATATGTTCTATCTAAAACAAAAAGAGTTAAACTTCAAAAATGTTACCAAGAATAAACTAGGCATAAAGAATTTACTAGAATAATAATAAAATAGTTTTTAATAAGAAAAATATTCCTATATTCCCATTACTGAATGGAAATATGAATATAAAGAGAAATCAATTAATCTCAATAGATTCGTAGATAAATATGTATGTAGATAAACTTTGCATGTATGTACGTGTTTTTTACTCAACTACTAAAACTAGCTTTTAAATATTATAATCCTAAATAAATGTAACAAGGAAATATTTCTAATCGGGCATAAAATACTTTACCTATTCGAACTACTTTAGCTTAAACTCAAGAGTACACTTCAAAAATCAATCCTGCTTAGCTTTTTGATTTGTTCTGCCAATAATTGGGTTGTGAAGAACTATTTGAAAAGTAAAGTGTGTTTTTGTTCTCAAGAGTGTTTATTGTCATTGTCCTGCGAGCAACAATGGCGTCCACAGCTCCGATTGAGTATCGATGGAATCTCGCATCTTAACTTTCGGATGGGATTTAATGCGCTTTGTTGTTGTTGGCCGGCGTTGACCGCAAAACGGGGGATGCTGCTGATTGTGATAACGGTGATTGCCCTTTTTCCGTTTTCTTTCGGGGTTGGTCCGCTTTTCGCTCTACGGCCAAATGACGTATAAACGATGTGCCAAGTCCTTGGCCCAATGAAGCATATACAATTTTGATTTGTTTATAGATTTAACTGATTGTGTTTATGGGATTTGTGGCCACAACTAGGCGCAATCCATTTAAGCCAAGGGGTCAACGCTACTTGCATAAGTTTTAGCAAAAATATAGAGAAAAAAGCTTTGGCAAGCTTTTTACACACACATCGACACAGGCTGTCAATAAAAGCGGGCGGTGGGTGGAAATTTGACCCTTTTGCTGTTGTTTGGAAAATTGCTGGCTAGTCAGCATTTTTCCATTACCTTGGCTACAACGGTTTAATGTGGAAACTTTTGCCACTCAGTAACAGATACTGACACACACACACACACACACACACACGGAGTGCAACAAATCTGCCGCAAAGAGACATTGCCATGCATCTTTCGGACGTTCGCCGCATGCCGCAAGCCAAGGAAATGAAATAAATTGCAAATAAATTCAATATACTCACTAGTGTGTGTGTGTTTGTTTGTGTGTTTGTTCGGCTGCGCTCGCATTAGAGATCCAGTAGCAGAGATACATAAATCAAGGCCATAAATGGCAATTGCGCTCGACGTCGACGTCGACGGCGACGTCACTTTGATTGGGAGCAAGCAGCAGCAGCAGCATACAATTGTATACATTGTATGTGTGTGTGTGTGTGTGTGTATGTTTGCTTGCGCTTTGCCTCTGCCTCTGCCATTCCTTTTCTACATTTTTGATTTCGCCTTACTGGCACTTGAGCGTGTCTTGCACTCGCCTGATTGAGAGTCCAAGTTGAAGTCGGCGCGGCGAAGAACGGTGAAGTTGGAGAGATCGACACTTGAGCATTTGTGCGCCCTTTGTTTCGCTGCATTTGTCATTATTTCGGGAATTATGCGTGTTCCCTTGTTCTTCGTTGTGCTCTCGCCTTGTGCTCGTTCACCTCATCTAAGAGTCGGGGAGTTGATCGCGGTCAGCATTAGGCGTTTGAGCGCTTTCATGCTCTGAGTGCGCCTTTGCACTTTTATTGCCATAATTTTGGGTATTATGCACTGACAGACCATTAAAACTGCTCAGTGTAACCGCAACTGTTGCTGAGTGTTTGTGTGTGTTAGTATACTTGTGTGTAAATCAATCTTTATTAAGCGCGCCCGTTGCCAGCAGTGGCGTCGCGCAATAAAAACCAAATTGCATTGCCGGCCACTGTACCCAGCCACTACAACAACAACAACAACAACGGCAGCCTGAACCTGTTTAAAGTGCAACTCGCGGCAGTTGTGCTCCTCGTCTGTGCTTCAGATTTCTCCATCACTTAACTTGTTGTTGCAGCTTTTTTTTCACCGTCTTCGTGCTACAAAAGTCGAGTGGGCTCTTGTGCTCAATTTGGCCCTCTGTTGTTGTTGTTGTTGTTGTTGGTGCTGTTGTTGTCAACGCGCGTTGCTGGCGCTCGCTTTTACGCCCCGTGCGCCCCGCCCCTGCCGCGTCGCTGCCTTCCAATTGCTGCGCCAATGCCCGACGACGACGACGCCAGCGACGTCGCGTAGCGTCGCGCTGCGCATATCGCAAAATGCAATCGCAATTAAGTTTTATTTTGTGGCGAGCGCATTTTTTAATTAGCAAACGACGCGGCGTACGCTTCGTGTCGCCAGCGCAGCTACCGCCCCAACCGAAAAAAAAGCTCCCAAGGCGTCAGCTACCGATCCCCGGTTGCCGCAGTTGCAGTCGCTGCCGCTGCCTACGCGCGCGCCGCTGCTAATGATGATGATTGCTCTCTGACTGCCGTCGTCGCATCGTGACGCCAGCCTAGCGATGGGCGAGCGAGAGGCAAACTAGAAAGCTCTTCAAGCACGTAAAACGATTATTCAAAGCAATGCGGAACACGAACGCAAAGGGCAAATGTAATTAAACAGTAAGGTAAGAGTTATTATTAAGAGAAAACTATTGAAATATGTCAAACGTGTATTAGAATGTTCTTACCATAAAATCATAGGTGAATACAAGTTAAATATTAAGAGATACAATTAAATTTAATGGTTACACATTTACATGAAAATTATAACATAATATGAACTAATTGCCGCTTTTCTCTTACTTGCTAAAGTTCCCAAGCACTCTAACTTTTGTCTAGTTACTCTCGAGTTCCTTTTCTTGTGTACGCTTTGAAAGTACGCGCGTGTCACGGGCTCCTCTCTAGGCAGTAGCTGTATCTGTTTCTGTTTCTGTTTCTGTTGCTGCGCACTGCATACGAAAAGTGCACGAAAATTTATTCGCTTTTCGATATTTAGCACCCATGGGGGTATTCGATCGCTGTTGGATCGTTGCTATATTTGGCACACGGGCCCCATTCCCACCGCCCCCGCCCCGCCCATCCTCGTCTTTCACAACTGCGTAGCGTCTACAGAGAAAAAAAGACAATAACAAGAAATTTTCATATTGATTCGTTGCCATTTTCAGTTTTATCGCTCGTCACATTTGCGAGTGCAACAACAACAACAAGAACAACAAGAAAAAGAATGAATTAAATTTGCATTTGACTTTTATTGATATATTCGCATTTTTATTGATCGTTTTAATTTGCATTTCGATTTCAATTTGAATTTCGCAGTCTGCACTCAAATCAAAAGGCCTCTTATATTTTATTTTATTTTTGCATTTATTTTGTGCATTTGTATATTTAATTTATTATTATTTTATTTCGCTGTTTTGTCTGGCCCGTAAACTGGTTGTTGCCACACCACATGCTGTGTGTGTGCAACATTTATAAAAATGTTGCTGCATTAATTATTCAATTTATGACTTTCTTTTAGTTGATTTTACGACACAAATTTCGCATTCCGTTTGCCATTTAAAAACATATACGAACTATATAAATATATACATATGTATATGTATACATAAATCTGTATATATGTACATATCTGTTTGTCGTCTGTTGAATATTGCGCATTATTAATTGCCTTGTTGATTATTACTTCACTCACAGACATTAGGTAATTTTTCAACTCGTCCAACTAGACGCGATAATAATCGTATTGCATTTCAATTCAATAATGTTTTGCAAGTTGATACTTTTTATTGTTGCATTTGCATTTACCGTTGCAATCGCATTAGCTCCACGCCCTATTCACAACACTTGTCTAGACTGCGGAGTTCGCTCTGCCGCCTGATTGATTTATCGAAGTTGGTGCATAAATGCATTACGCCTGTCATTCGGTGTCATTTTGAATAATGGCACATTCCACTGCCGTTTCACATTCCCCAGTTCCCAGCTGAACTTAGCGCCAAGCGCCTTTTTCCCTTTAATTCTTTGTTCTGCTAGTTTTAAACATATTTCAAAGACTAATTTAGATTATGATGTTAATATTCTGTCAAAGGGGAATTGTTATTACTACAGGTATTTTTAGACACTTGCTTTAAATAAGTTTAATACAAGCAATAAGTAAAGGAGTCTAAAAAAGGGAAACAGTCGAAAAAAATAAAACCGAAAAATGAAGAAAATTTTAATAAGGAATCAAGAAAGACGACAAACCATAATCAAAATGGCATCAAATTTCAACAGGGGGGAGTACAGTGTTTTTTCCGAAAAAAGTCAAAAAAAATTAAAAACAAAAAATTGCGAAAGTTTTAGATGTAGAATCAAGAAAGAGGACAAACCATAATCAAAATGGCATCAAACATGAAAATCGGTTCAGTTTTGGCAAAGTTATTGGATTCTGAAATCCGGGAGGAGGACTTTATATGGACTTAGGATCTTTACATGTCTTTTTTTTCCCCAAATTTTGCTTGATTTTTGACAAAAAAATTGACCCCCTCAAAAATACCTTAAAAGTGGATTTTTATACTAATATTGATACCAGCAATCGATTAAAAATAAAATCGGAGGATTCTAAATTTTTCAAAACATTTTTTTTTTAAAAAAGTCGAAAAAAATAAAATCAGAAAAATTCTAAAAATTTAAATGTAGAATTAAGGAAGAGGACAAACTATAATCAAAATGGTTTCAAGCATAAAAATCGGTTAAGTTTTTGCTAAGTTATTGAAGCTTGAAATCCGGGAGGAGTACTTTATATGGTTTTAGGAACTTTACATGTCAAATTTTTTCATAATTTTGGCATGCAATGGGGAAAGGCAAAGGGTAATAAAATCAAATTTACCCCAAAGTCAACTAAACTTTTAAGTTTATATGGCAAAGTTAATTGATTTATAATAACTTGTTAATCGTCAATTTGTTTAGGAAAGTTTGTGAAACATGTTCAAGGGCTAAAGAGGCAGCTTGGTTAAATATTTAACTACATAAGCACTTTGTTTAGACTACATATTAAATCCATTTAAAGTACACGATAAATTCTTGGGAACTGCAACAGCTGACAAATGTGGAGAAGAGAAAAACATTTACGTGTGACAATAAATACAAGGACTAAAGCTTTTATAATGTTTTAACCATTTGCGTTGACAAATATTGCAGAAAGTCAAAAAGATTTTAAATGCTAATGAAAGATAAGACAAGAAAGGTTTCTCCCAAAAGCTTTTATAATCAGGCTCTAATGGAAATTGGGCGCACGGCCCAAAAAGTTATCAACCCAAAAGCGAAGTAATTGGAATTGCTTTTGTCAGTGCCACAGCACCAACAACAACAACAACAACATCGAGGGAAATAACACAGACACGCAGCAGAGCCTTAAGCAATATCGGGGCCCACATAAAAAATGTATATAATAATAATAGCAGCGATAAGCGAGCGAAAACAATATTATCGGAGAGAGAGAGAGGGAGAGAGAGAGAGAGTCTCGTGTAGGGGGCAAAAAACAATCATTTGGATGACGGTCGCTTCCTGGCAATGGACAAAAGTTAATAACTGTGCCATTAAAGTTATGTCGAGGCCTATTATTATTTCATGACTTAAAGCTAACCTACGAAGGGCCTCCCAGCTAGAACTCGGACTTGGACACTTGGTTGCTGTTCGTTCGTGCGAACAGAAGACGCTGCCTGCTCGGGGGGCAAAGTGACAAAAGGAAACCTTTGCGGTTAATTGCAACACCACTGCTACCAGTCAACTCCGGCACTAACAGGGTGTACCAACAGGGCGTGGGGTGGACTAACGGCGGCGGGTCAAAGGCAGCGTTAAATGTCAATTGGGCTGCTCGAAAACGGGGGTTGTCGTCGCCGCAGCGCCGGCCCACTGTCCGCGTCCCTGTCCGCGTCCCTGTCCGCGTCCCTGTCCCTGTCCGTGCCAGTGTCAGTGTCCGTGCCAGGCTGGCAGCCGGCAAAACGAGCCACAACAACGTTTATACGCTCGGCTATTTGGCTTAAACTAGGATATCTTAACGGGTTATGGTCCTTTTCTAGTCAAGCATGCTGAAATGGCACATAAAATAGTCGGGAAACCAACTTTTCTTAGCTGTAAACTAAGTTGGATCACTAAAATATAGTTTTTAATCATTAACAAGAGCTCAAATCTCAAATTTGACTTATAGCTTCCTTTATTCCATGTTTTCTTGGCTCTGCTAAATGAAATTGTTTAAGAAAACCTCAGAAGAGTGGTTGTTTTTACCTTTTAGGTTATTTTTAATAATTTATTTTTCTGAAACTGAAGGAGAGTGGCTTAAAATTTGGTTTTTGCTGCCATTTAGCCATATTTTCTTGGCTAAAACAAAGGAAACTAAACTGTTTGTGCTGTTTTTCATGCTTTGCTATCTAAAATGGTCAATGAAAAGGTTAAAAAACGAACTTTTTGAAATTATTTCAATTATTTTGAGATTTTGTAACAAGACTTAAAGCCCCTAAATTTGGTTTGTTGCTGCCTTTATGCATTTTTCATTTGATTTTAATCACGTTAACTAAACTATTTGTGTAGGTTTTTTAACTTTGCTACACAAACTTGTATAAAATGAGGTAAACAAAATGGAGATTTCTTTGCTTTTAACCGATTTCCTCTGAATGCATGGACTGTATCCCTGAAACAATAAGCTCCCCAAAGAAAGGATTTAACTTTTGTTTTGCTTAATTCACCACGTTCTTAAAAACTTTAATTAAATTATAAATTCACCAGATTAACGAAGTAAATCCGTTAACAAAACACATGAGTTAATCAACTTAATTGGTAGTTTCTTCAAATGCCAAATGGAGATATTGTTATGCTTGGCACAACAGGATATATAGGCCATAAACATAGTCAGATCTCTGCAACTAAAAAAACCAGCGACCTTAAATATGTTGCACAGTTGGTCTTTTGACCTGTGCACCTGAAATAACTTAAACATTTGGCACATTTCCCACAAAAGGAAGCCGATATAAATGATAAAATAATAAAGCGAGCCTTTTGTGCCACGCATGAACGTAGTGAAAACAAAGGATATGCCAGCCATGCCCAACTATGGCCCACAATTGCAGTAAACCGACCCGGCTCGATTTAATAACAGTTACTATAACTGTCAATATGCCGGGTATGGCGTCCCTTGCTCGCGCTGTGGCCCGCCCCCTGGCCGCAGGCTAATTAGTTGGCCAAATGTTTTTGCCCATACGAGAGTTTCGCAACGGTTTTTATGGTTCGTAGAGTGGAGCGAGCGGGCAAATAAAAAGCTCTTGTTCACATTTAAAGCGAGCGAAACGGACGAGATTTAAAATAAATTATAACGTCATATTCCCAGGGGCGCTTTACGTAGCGCCGTGTTTGTTCTTATTGTTGTTGTTTTTGCTTTGTTGAGTGCTTTACGCCGCCCCCTTTGGAGCAGCAACAGCAGCAGCAGAAGCAGAAGCTCGGCAGCAGTTTGAGTGCTGTGGCGAACGCAGGCAGAGAGCCACCCACTCATATAAATACACACACACACACACGTACACAATCACACAAAATCAGGCGAGCGCTCGTCAACGTCGACACGCCAATTCCATATGTTACACAAGGCGAGTGAAGAGAAGAGAGAACGTGCGAGAGTATGGGGAATTGATGTAAAGGGTGTGCAAGGCGAAGCACATCAAAAACAGCGTTCGCATTGCATGAATTCAACTTAACCTCAAACCATTTTTGGGGCTACTCTCAATAATGCGCCATGGGCATACATATGTGTATATGTATGTATGTATTTGTATAGACTTGTATGAGTCTATCGGGGTAAAATACGGCCAACAACAAGAACAACACGACGCTGCGTTAATTGAACATGTTTCCGCTGCTGCTCCGAGCAGAGGCAGCGACAGAAGCAGCAGCAGCGACCGCAGCCAGCGCGCCCTTTAGCATTTTTCGAAATTGCTTTTTGCTGCTGCTTCTTCTTGTTGTTGGCCTTAGAGCTGAACAGCAACGCAAGAAAGAAAACAACACAAAACGAACGAGCGCACGAATAAACCGAATGCCAGCCAAGCCCTTAACACACACACACACACACATGCAGGCATACACATGGGCAGAGGGGCGCACAAAAAGGCGCTAGCTACTCCATTTTGTATGCGCTGTTTTAGGGTGACCAGCTGTGGCGTTAACAAACAACGCATTTGGTTGCTGCCTCTGATTAGAACAGCTTTTTGCATTTCATTATCTCGTGAGGTGTTTTCTGATAGAGCCAAGAGAGCCTAGCAACAGCTTTCGATTTGGATTGTAGCCCCCAACGACCTTCGATAGCTCAGTTGGTAGAGCGATGGACTGTAGCAGGTGCAAATACATCGTGTGTAGACATCCACAGGTCGCTGGTTCGACTCCGGCTCGAAGGATCTCTCGTTTTTTGAATAGCTGAAATACTTTACTATTCCAGCTATTATTTTATCGATAGCAAAGCTTACTTTAAAGATCAATAAACTGTAGGCCAAGAAAATATTATAAAAAAGATTACAGGTCTAAAACTTCTTTTATGTTCGATTCTTCTCAAAGAGGCCAAAATGATCGTAGCTTTTGGCCAAGGATTCGAGCCGCAATGCTTGAACTTACACATAACATTATTCAGTACACCCAAAACGGCTTTTTAAAAAATATTTACATATTTTTTTAAATGTGTTCCCTTATTTGCTAATTCAAATGGAATTTAAATGTACAAACACCATTTATACAATCCACAAATATCGGCACATAGAGAAATATATGGAAAAGGATTAGAATAGTATACAAAAACCATCCACAAGTCTTTAAATACAACATAATTTCAACATTTTCATTTTGTATGGTCACCCTTATTCAATAATTACAGGTTGATATAATAATAATAATATAAGATAAGCCTTGTAAAAGGAACAATAGTTGCTTTAATATTTAGATTACAGGTAATTAAGCAATTCCATTTAATTTAAAACAATGTTATCGTAATAAATATTTACAAAACCTTGTCAGCCACCCGCCAGAGCACGGGTCTAATGAATGGGCTGCCAGCTCATGCATTCTAATGAAGCTGAAGAGCTTAGTGCGCAGTACGCACAGGACACGCACACAGGACATTTCCGGCAGGGCTACAGATAGCCAAATAGAAAACGGGCATTGTGAAAACGGTGAAACGTGAAAACGTGGCACGTATAATGATAGGCCATTTTCATATGCATATTTTATTAACTATTAGCAGCGACGCGGCAAACTTGTAGCAATAATTGATGAAGGCAAATCGAGGCGCCACAAAAACGCACGCACACATCGAAAATTGCCCTCGGGGGCAGCGCTACTGTGGCTGCCACTGTTGCCCAATGTCAAACGCACAAACACACGCAAAAGCCGAAGCCGACGCTGAAGCCGACACCGAGTTCGCAGCGTTCGCAGTCATAAAATGTGAGCTTTATTTGCGCTCGTTTATCCTTTAATATTTTTAAAGCCCACACAAAATGCTAAGCCCACACAGACACAAACAGAGAACCCACACACACACACACACGCAGTTACAACGTGACAGACACACAAGTGCAGAGAGCATGAAGGCTTTATAAAAATTAAATATTTGCCCAGGAGAGCCAGTCGAGCGGACTAGGCAAAGTGAAAGGCGCAAGTGAGTGAGAGAGCGAGGTGGCTGAGTGGGTTGCGGTGGGAGAGCAACGAACGAGCGAACAAACGTACGAAAAAATAAAAAACTTTTGAGCGAACAAAACTTTTTCTTTTTCTATTTTGATGCGCTGTCCTCGTTGCCGCTACTCTCAGCTGCTGTCTGTGTGCTGTGTGTGTGGTGGGTGGTCCACAGTGCCTCTGCCGTACTTTGTTGGCGCGTGCTTTACACTCGTTTGGCAAACGCTTGAGGCGGCACACGAGCACACAAATATGCTCATGCACGCACACAGATGCACGCGCTGAGAATTTGTGTTTGCTTTTGACTTTTTATGTTAAGAACATTACAGACATTGCACACATTTTGTTGTTGTTGCTGTTCCATTTGGGGTTGGCTGCGTCTTTTTTTTTTGGGCCTTCTGGTCTGTTCCGCTGCGCCGTTGTCCTTATTTCCGGCCACCCTCTTGTTTTTGTCATTTCCATTTTATTCGACTTTTTATTTTATTATATTTTGAGATTTCAGCCCGCCTGTATTCCCCGGAGCTTCAATTATGCCATTTAATGATTGGTTCGGGTTGCTGCCCAAACTGTGCTCAACATTTACCCGACTGCTTTTATGGCTTACCAAAAATAAAACGAAAAAAAGTAGCTGACATGTGCACAGTTAGCATAAGTTTTGTCTCCATGTGTTCAGTTGTTGTTATGGCATTTACAGTTTGTCAAATGTCGCAAAAGTTGGTTAACTTTCTACGGGCAATCTGAATGACTTAATTAAATTACTTTTAATGGAACTATAGAGGGAGAGAAAGAGATCTAAGATAGATATATAGCCAGAAATAACAAATATCTTATACACTAGACATTTTATAAAACAGTCTTAGGCTTTTAGCCATTTTGTAAAATTTCTCATTTGCCCAATCATTTATTTGATTTAGTCAATTTTCACTTAAATATTTTTAAGATTTATACTCTTTGTTAATTACTTTTAGTTTGTGTTAACTCAATATTAAGGCAGGGATTGTTGCATATTCTTGGTTAAGTGTAATACTCATTTCCCATTTTCACTGTTCACTGCGTTATTTGAGTATGCATTGCAAAGCGATTTGTTTTCGGGTATTCCCGGAAGGGCGTTTGACCAAACGAACATTGGGAAACCACTTAAAATTCATCAACTAAATTCAACCAAACCCAACTAAACCCGAACTTCAGTTCGGTTCTATTTAATTGACACGGAGTCTCGTATTAGACAGGCGGAACTGCAAGTTTCCCCAGCGGAGACATCAACTGGCGACTTGATTTATGGCCATGTCCAAAAACACCGCACACCTTTTGCCAAACAACTGCGTGTGTGTGTGTTCGAGTGTGCTCCGAGTGTGCGTGTGTATCTTTGGTGTGTTCTTGTTCCTGTTCCTCGTCTTCTTCTTGTTGCGCTCCTATTGCCGTTCTCGTGGACATAATATATTAATCAAAGCCATGAAATCTTTATCAAGTTGTCATGGCGTACGACTGACAATGAGTCTGGCCGAAACCCGTTTTTGATCCTTAACACGCAAGGAAATCTTCGTGTTCTCGTTGTTGTTGTTTTTGTTGTTGTTGTTTGGTCACATTCTCATTTGCAATTTGCAATCGCAATCGCAGAATTGCAAATACAAACACATATAAAAATACAAACAACAAATAAAGCCAGTCTCGAAGTGTGCAAAATTAAACTACAAATTTATGTGTAAACTTAACGAGGGCCGCTTTTTAAGTAAGCTCTTTTAGTTAACCATTAAAATCACCTTTCTTGATTACTTCGGTTGCCAATTAAACATGTTAAAGTTACATTGATTGAGTTTAAGCATAGTTTAAGTTGCAATAACAACTAAAATAATTTGTATGCCATTTTTTACGGGCATTTTATAGGGTAATCCAAGCTTAAATAGCTAGATATAAGGTAATATCCACAGTACTAACTGTATAAGTGAAGCAATTAATAGAAATGTCTTTAGTTTATTTACTGACTAAGAAATTAATATATTTTCAAGTTTATCAATGTAATTATTTAATTAATATTTTTTTTAGTAGAGTATATAAAATGAATATAAGCTTTATATCCACATAGACTGTGAATTCAAATCCGTTCATAACTCAACTACAGAGGACTGGAACATTTTTACAAGATCTTTTCCTTCAAATACTGAAATCTCAAGTATCTTTACCACTTCCACTAAATAAGAAAAAATGGCCATTTTGATTGATTTCAATAGACAAATATTGTAAAAGCTAAAGAGTAAACTAAATAACTAACTCTAAAATATCGAGTCAAATTTATGTGAATTTAAGTTTACTAGAGAAAAGTAGTAATGAAACAGTTTAAGTCTAAATATTTAAATCTCTGCTTTTGGTCTATATTTTGTTAAGCATTAAGAATAACAAAACCAACCAGATTCAAATGTATCTTTTATGCCCAAGTGAAAGATCTTTATACTTATATTATTTTAAAGCCTTTTACTTTAAGCTGGGGCTTAGTTACTCGCTGGTTGATTATCTCATCTCTTCCTTACAGTTGGTATTTGTTTAGTTTCCGCCGTATTTTGCACGCTTCCCCGTTTAGACACTTGAACGACCCTCGCCGTGTTTTTTTTGCGTATCTGCGAATCATTTTTTTGCAGGCAAACTCTGAAATTGTCACAAGATTTAGGTTTGAGTTTGGGTTTGGGCTGTGAGTATTCGTTTGAGTATTCGTTTCCAATCCGTTCTGCTGTTGGCGGCAAACATTAATATTCACATGTCGTTCGGCCCAGCTGAGGGAGCGGAGGGGGGAAGGAGGCTCCGATAGTCGCTACCAGTACCCAGTTCCCGTATTCCCATGCGCTTCTTTCCCCTCTCTCTTCTCTGCTTCTCTGCTTCCTCTCCACTTTGGTTCACTTCACTCGCTGTCTAAACAGGCCGTTCCCCGTCTTTCTGTTTTGGCTGTGCGATTTGCCCCCCTCCCCCCACCCATTCGCTCTCTCCTTCTTCAGTACTCTCCAGCCCGCCCACCTGCCCCCCGCCCCGCCCTCCTGCTTGCCCCACTCTGCTGCGGATTGGGGCACAAAACACAAAACGCGCTTTAGGCTGCATAAATTTATTCGTCGCTGTCGCTAACTAAAGCCGAGGCGGCTTTTCAGCCTCAGCCTCAACCTCAGTCTCCATCTCCATCTCCTTCTCCTTCTCCCTCTTCGTCTCTAGCTGCGTCTTTAGCTTCAGCTTCGGTCGCAGCTTTGGCTGCGTCTCCGTCTCCGACTGGGCCTCAAAACTGGTTCCATTTATGCAAGTTTCTTCATTGTTGTTGCTGTTGTTGTTGTTGCTGTTGTTGCTGGCGACGGTTTTGGTATTGTGCTAGTTGTTGTTGTTGTTGTAGGCTGCGGCTGGCTTTCGCATTGAATTTTGCACCTCGACTTTTGCCGCAGATACATTTTACTTATCGGCATCTAAATTCAGACACTGTCATGCAGTTCCCCCAGTTCGCCAGTTCGCCAGTTGTCCCAGCCGCTGCCCCAGCCGCTGCTTCTGTCGCAGCCTCAAAAGGCGACTCTTAACGAGTAACTCCGTCGACGGGACTATGTTTGTCTGTTTGGGCCGCAGGATGAGCAAATAGCGCCGAAATATGCAATCGAAAAGTATCAAATTTCAGTTGAAATACAAACAAAATCGAACAACAAATACAACTAGTTGATTCTGGGCCACACAAAGATACCCTTGCATTAGCAAAGAGCTGGCAAAAAACAATTTCGTGTTGGATAATTCTGAGCGGTTTAGAGATATCCTAGAGTAAGCTTAAACTTGGGATAACACACTTTATTTATTTATTATATGTATACATGCGTATAGCTGGGACTTTGAGATACCCTAGCATCAATTAAGAAACAGTCTTGATACTCTTTAGTGCTCATTTCTCCGGATACATATGTAAATTTACACTTGTGAAGCTTACAGATACCCTAAACAGCTATTTTGAGAAAGTAACTTCAATTATCAACTATTTTAGGCAACCTCGATATGATTTTATAATAATAGAGAGATTAATAAAGCAAAATAAAACTCTATTACTATGTATTAAAATAAAGACGCTGGGATTCTTGCATTTCAACAAATAGATAAACCAATAAACTCCTATAGGGATCCTCTAATGTCTCCCTTAGCCTTTTCACAACTACAAGTTACCCTTTTGAACCCTTTTAAAGATTACAGGGTATATAAACCATCATAAATGCCCAAATATGACGCGTGATTTCTTGTGGCCCACGGGAAATGCCCAAAAAGAGACAACAACAACGGGAAAACTAAACTGCACTAATCGTTTTTGAGCTTAAGTCGACAGCATCAAATTCCCAGCAACTATCTGATGATCATTAATTATTATCGTTATAAAGCGCATTCCTTCAATTTTTGAATTCAATTTGAATTTCACAATTTCTGAGTTAATAACGTCAAATCTGACTGATAAAAATTGCCCCGCATTCGAATAAACATCCGTCGGATTCAAATGAATCCATTGTTTACTTTGGCGCGCAGAGAGTACGAATATTTATGTATATAAATACTTATTAAATGCACGAGTGTATCTCGTGGATGTATCTCGTGGATGTATCTCGTTTATTTGTTTGTTTGCTTGTTTGTAAATAATGCAGATGAAGGCCTTTGCGGCCGATCTTTGGCCACATATTTGTTTATGCGATTAACTTTCTATGCTGGACATTAAACTTAATGAGCTTTCGTTTCGTTCAAATGTTTATCTCTTAACGAAAGTGATTCAAGGTGCATTTTGTACCCTCAACAAATCTCCTCTTAACTAAGACTGTAGATAAGCAGATAAAACAAATTCTGATCTTGTTTCATTTTCATTTGCATTTTTCGCCTGTTTTGTCACATTCGAATGTTGCTCGTGGAACGCGAGATAATCATTTTAAATTACATCATCATTCTTTGTTTATAAGTTTTCAGTGAATATATTTGAATATTCACGAAGTTCGGCCACCATTTTGTATATTTATTATTTGTTTATTGCTCCATTTTGTTGTATCTTATATTGTATATATTGTTTTTGGGTGATTAGTAATAATCAGCATTTATCTTTGCTACTTTTCTAAGCATATTATATGTAATTATGTACATTTTCCTCTCTGTACTTTTTACACATGAATGTAACTTATATATTTTTAAACATTCATTTGAATAACACTTGTTATCAAGCTTTAAAATACTTTAGCTTGTGATTCTAGCCTAATTTGGGATGTGTTTAGATTGGTTAAGAAGAAAATCTATTCTAACTGTTCTACATCTATCTTATAAACATATAACTTTAGGTAGATATTTCTATGTTAATACAATCCAATGGCAAGACATCAAATTTGACTACTAATTTATATAGTTCTTCGCTTATCTGGGAATATCTCCACAGCAATATCTTTCTTGAATCAAAAACCATTTTATAAACTCCAATCTTCATAATCCACCCACTAAATTGCCCAGCTTAAATGCAACTTTAAGACTGGAAAAACACGTTAAATATCAGCCCAATCTTCAATAGCCAATACTCAATTTCCGCAACTAAACTAATTTCATCCTTCGCGAAAAGCAGAAAAGCATTTGGTTTCCG
Organism: Drosophila lacertosa; assembly: GCA_004143845.1. Classification (NCBI taxonomy): domain Eukaryota; kingdom Metazoa; phylum Arthropoda; class Insecta; order Diptera; family Drosophilidae; genus Drosophila; species Drosophila lacertosa. The sequence goes on along the minus strand of SCDZ01000247.1, from coordinate 30,666 downwards.
TTAAGCGATGGGAAAACTGGGAAACTTTTGTTCAAAGTTGTTCGTAAAAGTTAATTGATTTATATTTTGACATTTTATGTAGCGCGGCCAAAAAGAGAAAAAAAGGCGAAAAAGAGAAGGTGCAACGTAAAACTTGCAGCTCCAGAGACCTTTTCGTGACAAATGCCGGAAAGCCGTCGCCGCCGACGTCGCGGCTTTTTGTGCCTGTGAGAGTTGAGTTTGCAAAAGTTACTTAATCATGAGCTTCAATTAGTACAGCCAGAGTTGGGAGCTGAGTACTGAAACTGGGTACCGTATACCGTATAGCGTTTAGCGAATACAGCAGGCCATAGGTTTCGTGCCAAGCGCACATTTTGCCCGATGAAGCGAAGGAAAATAAAAATGGAGTGTCACGGCTGCCGCACACAACTGGCTGCAGTGTAGGCAAAAAAGAAATAACAAAAAAAAAGACACGAGGAAGAAACGGGGGAGAGGGTGTGTGGTGAGTGGAGTGGAGTGTGGAGTGGAGTGGAGTAGAGTGGAGTGTGAGTTGCGACGGCCAACGGCACCCAGACACAGTTGAGCTCATTGTTGTTTTTAGTTGTCGCTTCGTTCCGCAGTCTCAATGAGCCGCTTCCGTCGTCGTTGTTGCCGTCATCGTCGTTTCGTCGTTGCTTTTGTACAGCGACACCCACTCGCCGACTGGTGAGACTGGGCACTAAACGCTGCGGCCCCGAACGCTCACTCGATTGCACTCACACTCTTGCGGTCTCCCCCTCTCCTCTGGGTGTACTCTTTGCGTGTTCGTGACTCCACCTCTGGCCCCTTGGGATACCCACACTCTGCACAGCTCTCTGGCGTTCGGGTTCGTGTGGCGCGCCTTCGTGTCGCGCTGCCTGCCGTTCGGGTGCTCTGCTCGGCGCTCTGTTCGGCGTCTTTCATCAGCATATTTCGTGTTTATCGCTGAGTGATGAAAATTATGTTGATGACGTTTGCACACACAGCAACAACTAAGGCGCTGTTGCTGCTGCTGCTGCTCCCTCTGCTGCTGTCTCTCAGTCGCTCTGTCTGCCCGTTTCTATCTGTGTGTGCGCTTTGCACGTCGTCACCTCCAGCGCTGCCTTCGCCCTCCCCCTGCCTCGTGTGGCCCCAGCGGCGACAACTAGCGAAAGTTGTGCTAAATTGGAACATCAGCGTTTTGCTTCTGTTTATTTTCATGTTTGCTTTGCTTTGCGCCATCGCCAGCAAAAGCAAACGCAGCCACATCTACAACAACAACACCTACAACAATAGCAACAAATTCAAAAACAACACTTAATTCATTTACATGCAGTTATTTGTTTTATATCAGTTTCGGATTTTTTATGTACACATATTTTGCGGTCTGACCTTTGGCATTTTTGCTTATCAAAGCATTATCTTTGTGTTTTTTTGTCTGGGTTGGTTTGAAGTGAGTTTGTTGTTAATCTCTCAAAGAAATCCTTTTATAAAAAACCACTATTGTGTAAACACAGCTTTCATATTTTAACTTTAAGTAGAAGTTTCTAGCAATATTTTTAAGACCCTTATTTTAAAGGTTTAAATTTCTTTAAATAATGGTAGTTTTTATGTTGCAAAAGTTCTGCTAAAGTTAGTAAGTATTTTGGAATGGAAATCGTGTTTTTAACTGCTATACAACAAAATCCACTAGATACTTTACACAACATTATTAGCCCTGTTTTTGAATGTTAAGCATAAAATTTTCAACTAATATTAGAGTTGAATGTTTATCACAAAATGGTTGTCAAACAAATCTTTCAATATAGAACATTCATTTTTGATTAAATCACATTGTATTTTTGATCATTATGCTGTTAATAGGGTCTCTGAGCCATTGTTCTTTATAAAAGTCGATGTGTTTTAAAGGAAACTCAGAAATGTAATTGGAAATCAGCCCAAAATGGCGGCCAAGTGAAAAGTAAGCTTCAAATTATAAATATAAAAAAATTTTGTGTGTGTGGAGAAAAAGATTAAAAAGACATGTATAGAGTAAGTGACGATAAGGATAAAGACAGAAATAGGCGGGCTCAGAAAGAATCGGATAATATTGTTCTACGTTATATTAGGGTCTTATAGCCAGAGATTTTGACTATATAGTAGGTACAACTCATTATTCATCGAAAAGTTTCTATCGCCTAAAGACATTGTTTGATAAATACTAAAAAGCAAGACATTTTGGTTGTTTATTGAATAAACAATCACTTTTATTGGATTATTTTTTATTTAAGCTGTGTTTTTTTGTTGTTTAATATTCAATAAATCTAGTAATCTATAATTTCTATTGAATTTTTGTGTAAAACTAGGCAATTAATCAAAATATACTTTAAAAACGAACTTATAAAAGGTCAAAGAATAGAAAAATGGTTTTTTATTTGAAATCGTTGGGTTTCATAATATAACAAATGGCAGTAAATTACATTTTAAAGCATTCTTGTCTGTTAATCTGGCAAATGAAATTATCAAAACTTTCATATGCAGTATTTTTTCAACGAACAAAAGTTAAGAGCGTAGAAAGTAAACTTTTCAGTTGAGTTGAGTCCTCGGGCGTTTTACTTGGGTCGTCTCCGTTCGCTGAAGACACTATTTGTGGCTAGGAGGGCGACTGCATTCGTCTAGCCAAGTTGAGACGAATTGTGGGCCAAACAAAAGAGTTTGCCAACTTTGCAGACGCCAAAAAAGTGTATAAAACAATGAAAAACCAAATGATGCGACGAAAAAAACATCGCAAACAACAATTTGTGAACACGTCAGCAGAAACAATGCCAAAACGCGAATTTTGTGTGTAATTAGTGGGGCCCTGATAAAGCGAACAGCGCACAAAATACGAAATATTTTAGAGGCTTGTTTTTGCGTCTTGCCTTTTTCATCATTTTTGTTGCTGCTTTATTATTGTTATGTTATTGTTTTTGTTATTTTGTTATTGCTGTGGCCCCGGCGAGCGGCTCGTTCAATTATTATCGGCATCGGTAAACGAAGCGAAAACACGAGCTGCGATTGACGAGAGGCCGAAGCGACGGCAACGGCGAAGCGCTGTTGCCATATTTCAGTAACGTCAAAATGAAGCAACACACAAACAGTTCACACACACACACACACACACTCGCACACACAGCAACTCAAAACATAACAAAAAGTGGCGCGCTTATAAAATTTTCCGCGCTTTTCTGTTTTGAATCAAAATCCGCACTCACACACACGCCATTAAACGTACACAGTTGGGCGTTCGTACGCTCTCGTGCACACACATATAAGAACGCTCTCTTGCGGCGAATTCGTTGATGCCGCTCACCCATTCGAAATTCGAATAAAATATTGAGTTCGAATGAATATCTTGTCAGTCGCTGGCGTTTGCCGATTGCAACGTCACGAAAAAGGTCACAACAGCAACAAACACACTTACACAGATGTACACTCCGCATACGAACGCATTTTACTATAATTTACTTCTGCGTTTGGCGCGCTGTTGCCAGTTTTCACCATTACGTAGCATGGCGAAAACTCAGTCGTCATTGTGGCTTGTTTGTCGGCGTTTGAGCAAGGGGCGAGCAGAGGAAGGGAGTTTTCTGGCGCTGCGCTGCGAATGGCGCCATTTATGGCGATTATTAAGTTAACGCTGCTGCTGTCGCTGGTACATTTGATGAGCTTTTTTTATGCATGCCGCCTCTTTCCGTAGCCGTTGTTGTGTGTGGCACACGCCCCTTGCCCACACACAGGCCGTAAATGTGGCTTCATAATGAAAACTGTCGCCTATCAAAATCGCAATTACGCATTTGGCTTCGTTGTTAACGTTAGCTGGCGCTGCTTTTATTGCTTTTCATTTAATGTTTTGGCGCTGCAAGTGCGTTTTTGTTTATGGGGCCCCAATCTGTAATCTGTACGTGAAGCAGCCGACGCCCTGCACCCATTTATTTATAATTATTTCGACGAATGCTCTTCGCAAGCTTCGTTTGCGCCTCGTCGAGCGATATATTTAATTATAGCATTTTTGCGTGTCGCTGTTACCAATGCCCCGTCGGTTTCGTTTTCCAATTAAAACCCAAAATAAATATTTAGCCACACGAATTTGTTGCCCAAATTGAGTTTTCGATTTTTGATATCGCTTTTTTCTGCAGCATGACGTCAACGCGTGACGCTGGCTCGCCGCCATTTTATGCGAGCACAGACGAAAGAGGAGCAGGCAACGTTGATGGGCGGGTGACGAGTGCGTGCCTTGCCTTTGTCATAACTGTTTGTTGCTATGTTCGCATTAGCAAAGCAACCGAGAGAACGACAAGTGTTTAGCACTTTTCGACATGTCTCAGCTTCGACTGCAGACTTAGTTGAACTCTGTTTTGTGAGTTTCGATGCTCATTGCTGCCTGCGGTGATCTTTCCACAACGCAGCTCTTCTTCGCATAGGGCTTCTCCTTCACTCCAAGCTGTACACTCTTGAGCAGAATATTTGTGAGCTGCTCCAAGCTCTTGTGGTGGATTAACTTTGGTGAGGAGAGTTGAATTGCTTAGTAAAGACTCTCATAAAGGTCATTCTAAGGTTAATGCACGCCTTAAAGAGATTTTGTAAATGAAATAAATATGAATTTCCTACAAATAACTGAATGTTGTGTAAAAAATAATGTGTTCTCAACCGGAAAACGTAATTTACGTTCAACGGAAGGCTTTGCAAAAAGTGAAAGAAACTGATTGTGGCTTAAAAATAAGCCGGTTTAAGGAAAGGTCGCTTTAGAACGCTGCTCGTTGGCAACGCTTTTGCTGTAGACACAAACATACCAATTGAAAAAAGCCCTTCCTTTAACGAGGATGCTTATAATAGGAAGCAACAGTTAAAGCTGAAGAAATACAAAAAAGGTTTTAAAGTAAGTTTGATTTGGGGAAGGCGTTTCGAGCTCGAATTCAAGGCTAATGTCTGAACTGAGTATATTGCCTAGCCACAGTAAACACTTCTTAGGTTGTTGGCTTATATATACTAGACTTTTATGAGCACTTACATTAGATTAACAAACATAGCTTTACAATATAATATATAAATATTTGTATGTAAACTTCAGGCCAATATTTTGTCTACAACAACTAAAACTTGAGGCAAGTTGTCAGCCACGTTCGCAGCAATAAATGTGTCCTAAACGCAGCCACTAATGAAGTGGTGTAAATTATGCAAAGCGAGCGCAAAACAACAAAATAAGTTTTTGCTACCGTGGGGCAGGCACAGGTAGAAGCTAACGGCACTTGTGACAGCTCATTTCATTTAAAATGGTGATTTGTGTGGCAAGTAAACTGCCGCCGTTGCCACAAGCGAATTCGCTGGCTGTGGCACGAGCTGTGGCAACCGAGTCGAAGCCATTTTATTGCTGAAACAGCTAAGGGGATGTGTGGCAAGCGGCATGCGGCAAGCGGAGGCCGCAGCTGCCGCACGGCTGATGGCCAAATAATCGACACACGATTGATTGATTGCAACGCGCATTTATTTTTATTTTTACCTGCCGGCGTTGATGATGCAGATGCGGCACAAACAAGTTAACAAATCAGCATATTAAGGCTATTCATAACGCATGTCTTATACCCTTGGAAAAATATTAGAAAGAGTATATTGGCTTAAAGCGAGTGTAATGTAATAAACAGAGGAAGACTTATTCCTGAGTTCAGTCAACAAATATGGTTAAGTTAATTCCCACAAAGCTTGCGCAGATTAACAATACTTTATAGAAACCTTTAGCTTAGAGTGTCTCCTAATCAGAAATCCACTTAAATTGAAAAATGCAAATACAAATTTTTAATGTTTAATTTCTCTGTTGCTTATCAAAATAGTAAACATATTTGTGTATTTAAGTTATGTTGAGTTCACAAATGTTAACTCAATGTACTTTTCGGTTAATAAGGAAAGTCTCGCAAAAGACGAAAGTCTGAATAACTGTAATAAATATTAGCAACTACGTACAGAAACTTTGGCTAAAGAGTTGCCAGACCGCAAAGTACTTTGTAGAAATAACTTTACGCTTCCTTAGATACTTGCAATCCGAATTGCAGCTAAGACTTTTAGTAGCTGTTGGATAGAGTCGAAGTCTGTTCGAGGCAGGAACTTTTAGTTAAGGAAAACTCGAACCAATAGCAATGTTAACGGCTTTGAACGATTTCTCTTCTTAACTTCTACATACAGTATATATGATAATATAACTTTCTGTATTAGCCATAGATTGTATAAAGTCTCAAGGCCAGCTTTTCCATTGTGAGCTTTGACATTTTTCTAATTTCTTGTTTATTATTTTTCTTTTGTCCTTGTGTTACCTTTCGCCTGCTTTTATTTTTATATTTTCAAATGTTACCTAATTACGCACTTATGTACATGTTGCAGTCTATAATATGTGTATACAAAAACAAATGATTAGGTTTATAAATTAAGGCGCGTCGCAATATTTTCTATATATACATTTTCTATTCGGTTAAGTTCAGTTGCGCTCTTGCAACGAAAGAGAGTGAGCTAACAAATTGAAGAGCGACAAAGCGCACGAATTCGCTTTGCTTGCGAAGCGCTCTCTTTGACACAAACCGGTTGCCGAGCGCGGCAAACGAAGGCACACGAGCGCTACAAATGCACGATTCGTCGGAAATTGAACGAAAAGAGCGACCAATCAAACGGCAGCCGACTGGGTGAGCCGAAGTCTGTGAGCGACCAGCGATTGGGCCATGTGCGCGACGCGATCCGATTCGGCCGCGCTGTCGGGTTGTTCGGGCGGGTTTACAACGCGTTTCGCTGCGCCTGCAGCGCAAAGACGCAAAGGGGGCGCGTTTTGGCGAGTCGCAAAAGGAGCAGCGGCGGGCGGAAATACAAATACATATGTATGTCTATTGATTGATGGGCACGTTGGACGGCTGGCTGAAGGAAAAACTAACTAGTCAAAATACCAGCGAAAACATTGGCTGATTTTAAATTAATGGTTGCACAAGGTGCAAAGCAAAAATTTCCATTTGTCTATTTGTTTACAGCAAACGAGCTGGGGTACAGTCACGGCCACAGCAATTTCAAGATTGACAATGCGTAAAGCGTAGCTGAATATTAAAGCCCTTCGTGGGCTGGCAAAATTCCCAGCCGAAGCATAAACAGAAACAGAAACTCAAACACTGCTTCCCTCATTACTCATTATGAAAATGACACAAAGAAGAAGAGGGAAAAGTATCTAACCATTCAAAATCAGCCATATGGAAAGATATCTTTGCCAAACAAATGAAACGTTGGACTTGTCGACGAGCGGACGAGCGGTGGAAGAAGAAGGGAAGAAGGGCCGCAACACAGAAAAGGAAAATGCGACGGCGCCTTAGTGTGTGTGTGTGTGTGTGTGTTAGTGGTTGCGTGTGTCTGTTGGGCGCGGAAACTCGAGCATTTTTTGGGGTTGCTCTGCAAACGCGTTGTGTGTGTGTGTCTTCTGCTATGTACTTGAACAAATTACGGGTTTGTTTTATGTAAATGAATGGGAGACGTTTGTTTAACTTGCGATTTACAAGTGTGCGCACATGTGTAAACGTGCCTGTTTGTCTTGCCTGCCTGCTGCTTGGCTGAATCAGCAAAACTCCTTGACTAGCTAACTGTACCTTGCACAACTTGCATACTAGCTGTTTTATTCAGCTATTTTTCGTTTATAGTGGCGCCATTTTCGATAACTAAAATTTGTGCGACTCTGGCGTAATATTTAAGCAGCTAGCGATGTACTTGCTAAAGAGATGGCGCCATCTATCAGTATTTGCTGGCACTAGTTTTGGTGTCAAGGCTAACTTTTGCTTGAGCAGCCTTGGTTTGTGTCTTGGCTAAAACGTTTCATATTATCACCGCTGGGCGTAAATTTCTCAAGCATGAAGTTGGCTGCGCTTTACGCAGCATTAACTTACCGATTGGCGCCTTTCGTTAAAATTCAAATATGTTAACTGAACGTAAGTGGTACTAATGAGAAATTTAAATGTGTCAATTTGTATTTGCAGCCTTAATGAAATTGATTTAAAGCGTTTTGTTGTGAGCCTTTTGTGTTACTACAAAATATAGAGTAGCGGTAATTTATGGATTCTACAGCAGAAATTTATATCTAGCAATTAAATCAACTGTTTGCAACCGCTTTAATTTAACATGTCCGCAATGATGAGATTGTTGCAGACGGTTCGTGAATTGTCTTTATTGTGTAACAAATATAACAATTAAATTCACACTAAGCCGCACAAGCCGCACGAGTTATTCAAATGGCATTCAATTTATGGGCAGTGAGACTTAAGCACTCGGATTTCACTATTTACACATTTATGGCAATTGCATTTGAATTGCCAAACGCCGCACATACACAATGCTCATATATACATATGAATATACCTGTAATCTATACCATTTATGCTGGGGATTACCTACAAGTAATTGCCTTTCGATTTTCATGAAATTCATTTGCACAGCAATCGCTAAAAGGCCCAATTCCAATGCATATTTTATGGCAAAACACAGATGAAAAATTGTTATTTTTGCTGAGATAAGTTGACTTAATCACTTTTAGCATGCAAATAAGCTGCAACATGCCAAATGTGGCGATAAATAAGGACGCTTCTAATGGCACAGAGAGCACAGTTTGGCATTTCATATGATTCTATGGAAACACGCTCTCTGCCTTCTTGCCTGCCACATTTAACTGCAGTTGCAGTCAAAATGGCAAAAGTTGTTGCCACTCATCAATATTGATTGCGGCCTGCTGCTGCTGGTGTTGCTGCTGTTGCTGTTGCCGGTGTTGCTGCTGATGTTGGTTTGGTTGGTGCTGTGCAGGTGCTACGTTATTTTACAATTTTCGGCACGAATTTGTTATGCCACAAATCCCCAGCAGCGCTTGTCAAAACTTTTGCTGTTGCCACGTTGGCCCAAAGTGGCACAACGAATTGGCCAACACCCCGTTGCAATCAGCCAATCAGCCAATCATAAATACTTCATTACGTTTGCACTCGCAAAGGGGCAAGCGGTGCACAGTGAAACCAGCCTAAGATAAACATGCCTTTAAGTTATAATAATGAGAAATAAATGTACATTAAATCAACAACTGGAGATTCAGTTCAGAACGCTAATATTTTCTATTCAGGATTAAACAAGGATTGACATGAATTTGTAAATGTAAAAAGCAATAATAAGCTAGAAATAAAAGTTGTTCAATCTTTCCATACAACTTGACCCACTGTGCGATGATAAACTTTGACTGTTACTATTTGAAAGCAGAGAAAGGGGGTGTGTCAGAGGGTAGGGGAAGAAAGGAAGGGTGCTAAGCAGTTAAGGGAATTTCTAGCGCATTAGTGAACCATTTTGCAAGCCCTGCCTTGGCACTAATTCATCCAGTTTTGCAGATTGCACGTTGAAAACGGTTTTGGCTTGTTGCATATTTCAAACGATTTCCGATGTCGTCCCTTGTGGGTTGCAGGTTGCACGGAGTTGGGGCAGCTGCATTTGCTGTTGCACGTAAACGTAAACACCTGAAAGCAGATTGTGCGAACGTGCTGCGAAAATAATAATAACAAGTCCGTTTGGTTTGGCCAAATTGCTATTTATTAAAAATCAATGTGACTGGCAACAAAATCAGCAAAATTTAACCAGCCTCAGCGTGTGGCAACCTGGCAAGGTGGCATGTGGCATGGCTGTTGTGTGTGTGCACATGTGTGCATGTGTGTGTGTCTGTGGCAGCTCCAACCGGCTGACGTCTACAGTTGGCCCGGCTGAGCCTCGGGGCCGCACTGCGGTCGATGTTTCTGCCATGCTCCAATAACTGTTGCAGCAACACCCACACAACACACACACACATACACACACTATGCCACATATGCTAGTCAGCAGAGTTGAGGGGTTGGCGCTGGGCAACGGCATCTGGTCAGCCAGGCGACATTTCCGGGTAGTTTGAAGTAATTGCTTCGCAAGCTGTTGCCTGGACATTGGCACAAGGATACCGCAGTCTGTTGCACAACTCTGTGCCCAAAGAGGGTTCGGCGGAGGGGGGGGGGGGGGTCTGTGTAGTGGTCAGCTTAGCCAGCAAGCGGCTTAAGTTAGGCATTCGACCAAAACGACAGCGGCTGGCGACCAGCGGCTAACGCGGCGTATGAGAAATTTGTGAACTAAATGCGCCCCCAAAAGCAAATTTGGCAATTCAAGCAGCGACCAGCTTGCACCTTCAGCGAGGGGCGATCAAACAATTCAGTGAACTCAACCAATAATTGAATCTGTTGCAGAAAAGTGATTTTGTTTTTATATGAATTGATTGAGTTCATTTAAATTGAGTAAACTAACTTTTGAATGCAGTGCTTCGTAACTGAGGAACCTGATCAGATTGGCAGGCTCTTAATCAAAGGGTTCGAACACCATATATTTTGTTTTCAGATTTTTATTACACCCCCCTTTGACAAATTTTTTTTGTATAAAAAACTGCTACGTGACTTTGTGTGCAATTTTTTGCAACCTCGGCTGCAGTTGTCACAGCTCGACAAGGCGTGCAAGTTGCGAGTTTTCTTTACAGATTTTCCTCCCCCCCCAACTCCAGCACCCCCTTGGTTGGCCAGCAGCTGGCGTGTGTATCCGTAGCGGCATCCGTAAACATATCCGGCCTCGGCTTTGCATTGCGAGCCGCGCGTTTTGCATATTAACTAAGTGAAACATTTCGTTGACAACTTTTCAAACATTTGTGCGTCCTGTGCAAATATTTACCTACATGCAGCAGGCCAAACAAACACACAGACACACACAAATAGACACCAAGGGGCAGGGTTGGGGGCTTTTGTTGCCTCAAGACATTTGAAATTGAAATTTAAATTCGATACAAAGTGCTGGGCATAGGAAAACGACGTATTTCTATGAAAAGGACTCCAGGCGCATCCTTTTGACCGTATCGCTTAACGTTTTCTTCAGCCAACACTCTGCTCTCTCCTTCTCTGCTTTATTTATCACTCAAATACAAATTTCAAACAGAGACCCCCATCGATGAGCCAAGGCCAATAAGTCCCAAAAAAAAAAAAAATACAGACTCCCCTTTTCGTCCTGTTTTCCTCGTTGTCTGTCTGCTGCAGGATTTGTGCGAAATAGCTAACTGGGAGAAAATATGTGTTCCTCGCATACATATTTATTAAATATTGAATGTTTTCCTTCGCCCAGCTGCCTGCAGGCGCAAATATTTTTCTTATTTTCCCTCGTTTTTTTCGCTTTTCGCTTTCGTTTGTTTTCTGTTTCGCTTTGGTCCCTTGCGCCCGCGGCAAGGAACACATCCTTAAAGCTAACCCGACTTGGGGTTAATGCCAGTATATACTCTTATATGCAAATGCTGTTCCCGATCAATTTGCAGCCCAAAATGGCCACCATCAGGGCGCATTAGAGCGTCGTTTAGGCCAGAGTTATGGGACGATAATATGAGGACAACTCACGAGTGCCTTTAAAGCCATCAAGTGGCCTCAAAATGTAGCATTTTTATTATAGTCTATATAATATATTGTATCTGTTTATCTACATTCATCCGGTAGCTTAGAGCACCAATAAGAATTATAAATATCGTCTAGTATTTATCAAGCTATAGGATATTCTTATGATCACAAATAGTGACACATATATTGACATACTTAACATTTTGCATTATATAATCAAATATCTTATATTTTTCCAAATTTTTAATATGTGCTATATGTTGGTTATTTTAAGAAAAAATACAATCAACATATTTAACATACTTTACTTACATTATTATTTGCATAGGGATATCAATGTGTGTATGTGTTTATAAATATTTGTGCAGTTACTGTAATGAAATAATATTAAAAGCCAAGCTGCTCGACTACAAAATACTCTGTTCTTATACCTCTCAATTTATATGGTGTCACCACAAAGTTTAAATATTAACAAGCCAAAAGCTTAGCTAAAAACAATTGTTTATAAATGCAATAATCTGTTTTATTTAGAATTTTTTATTTTCTTTTTTTTCTACCTATATTTGGAATGCGAGTATAGAGAGTTGTGTCGGGTTGTGGCCGGTTGGATGAGTGGCTTAGCGACCCCAGATCTCGACGGTGGAGTTCAGACCCTGGCTGACCTGGCTGCGCAGGTTGATTTGGGCATAACGGTAGCCTGGACCGCCGGACCAGAGGCTGGGCGTGGCGCCGGAGCTGTTGCGGAAGTTGTCGATCACATTGATGGCGGTGATGGTGTAGGGATTGGTGGTGCCCTGTGGAAATAGTTTAGATTGGTTAATCCAGGCTGCTTTGGGGTTTGATTCGGGGGCGACTTACGGCACGGGGAAAGTCCACATTGATGTTCCAGTAGTTGTTCCTGATCGGGGCGCGCACCTCAGTCTGGCGGGAGAGCAGATAGTCGGTGCTGTTGCGCTTGCCCCAGCTGGAGCTGTAGGCCTGGCTGGCGGCGAACACGGCCAGCAGGAGAACGCAGCTGTACAGGAATTTCATGATTGTTGATTGCTCGAAGACACTTCAGTTGACTCTGCCTTGGACTGAGCGCGATCGCTGCTTATATACAGGTGCAGCTATCGTATGAGTAACAGTGTTTACACACGAGTGCTATTTTTTAATTAACTTTCCGCGACTGAGCTGTGTTCTTTTTTTGCCAGTCAGCTTATCGCTGGGCCAGGGGCGTTGCTTGCATGGGGGGCAGGGGGTGCGCCTGCCCCCTAGCAGCCCATCTGCTTGACAGGGTTCCGCCCGCGGTAATCAGTTGAGACTTGATAAGCGGCCGAATTGTTATTCTATTATTACAATTCCGTTGACTCACGGCGTTGGCCACTCGACTTGCGGTTGCATTAGCGCGGACATGTGTCTCTTCTGGTTCTAATCGAAATCGAAATTAAGTAGAAAATCACACTTTTGAGTGTGATTAAATTCGTGGAAGCTGCTTGGCCCATAAAAATTATGATAGCCGTGCAATTACCTTATCAGTTTTTTAGGTGATTTTTGCCTTGTCTATTTTTGGATGATTCTGCAGAAAAGAGTTTTGCGTTCGATGCGCAACAACAAAGGGTATCATTTACATACCAAATACCAGCCAAAATTCCTCTACTTATCGAACATTTTTATCGATATTGTGTTACATTTTCACATGTGTTTAATTTGTATTTTTGTTTTTGCCGTTGTTCACTATTCAAACCTACGCGCCCCATTTCTTTGATCCGTTATGCGCTGTTGTCGCGCTTGCCCGATTTCTTCAATTCCTGTTGCATACTTTATTGTTGCCGATGCATAGCGCCATCTCAGCATTGTACTCAGTTTCTGTCTCTCTGTGTGTTTTGCCATTTAACGTTATTATGGCTGTTGTTGCTGCCTTTGCTTGTGCAAGCTCAGCTCAGTTCAGCGCTCACACACTCTCTTTTCTCTCTCTGCATTTAATCGCCTTGTATTAAATCCGTTTTGAGTTGCTCTTGCGCTGAGTAAGAATTTCATAGTTTTCGATTCCTTCGTTGAGTTATCGGCTTGCATGCATTTAGTCTTTGTTCGCAAGCGCTCTACATTTAACAGTTTGCAGCTTATGCCAATTACATTTTATGTAAACGCAAATAATAAGCTTCAGTTTAATGAGTTCATCTTATTACACAGGAATGTAAAACTGTTTGTGTGCTCAAACAATGTCTGCTGAACTGTTCATATCGTTATCAGGGCTGTTTTGTAATTAAATTGAGCGCGTGTGTTTGGGCTGATCAATAAAAAGAATATTGTTTACAGTTATTCGTAAGAGGGCTTAAGGGCCGAACTGGCAATTGTTGAAATAACAATTGCCTTTATGTGTATTTAAAGGCAAATGTCATATTTGTGTTAAATTTGAATTAAGTTCTTTGGGCAACAGACTTTCTAATCTCTATTTCTAAAAGGAAATAATAAATAATCAAAATCTTAGCTCAAAGGTCATTCACACTTGTCCCTTTGTGAATTTGAAATCAAGTCCATTCTCAGAGCACTTAAACAATTGCATATTGATTGCAGCTTTTTGGGAAAAGTGGCAAACAATGAATACATAAATACTAACACAAATCCACACACACATAAGATTTCACAATTTTGCTGTCGGGCATTTTGGCCATAAATGGTGAACAACAACAATTGCTGGCCTGAGGTTGTCTTCGTTATGTGTGGAATTTGTTTAATTATGCTCAAAGTTTGTCGGTTCATTAAAATGCTGATTACTAATATTTCAAAAGTCCGTCCCGCCGTACATCCGCCAGACAGACTGTCTGTCGATGCGTCTCGCCAAATCGCCAGGGCATTTTGTGTCTGTTTGCTCAGCCAATTGAGTTGAGCGCACAAAAGCGGAAGTTAAAGTTTATACACACTTGTACGTCTATACTAAATATGTATGTCAGCTGCCTTGCGCCTGGGGCATTATGGCTGCCACACGCCCCACGCCCCGCCCCACTTGAAGCCTGCCTGCAGCTCTTATCTGTGCGCTGCTGACGAAGTGACTCTTGGCCTGGTTGGCTGCATATTTATTGCAAATTACAAAACCCAAGTCACTTGGTTCGAAATAAAATCTCATTACTTGCAGCAGCCCAACGCACGCGCCTGATAAGGGTGGACAGGGTCAGGGCAGGGGATGGGGATGTTGGGGGGTGGTGGAGGGGGAGGAGGGTCTTTGCTGCCTGCTCCCAATTGCAGTTGAGCAGACATATTTGTCACTTATGAAAGGGATAATTTGCCACGCTTGCCAGCGACAACAAAGTGGGAAGGGGCCTCTGCTTTGGGATTTGAACAAAAGAAAAATGCCCGCGGCCAGGACATAAAAAGAGGTTGGGGAAAGAAGGAGAGAAGGGGCTTGGTGTGTAAAGCAACGCAATTGCAATCGACTGTCGGCATTTTTATGCAAAACTTGTTAATCACATTTTATTGACACATTCGAGGAGGGAATGGGGCAGAGTGGGCATTGTGTGCCGTTACTCGGGGGAATCGATTTCCATTTTTAAATTGGGCAAATTAAGGGCGGCTGGCGCCCTGCGTTGACTGCTGCTGTCGCTGTCGCGGCCGAGGCTGTTCCAAGCGTTGCCTGATAAGCAATTTGTAGCTGGCAAGTACCCCCAACGCCACACACATACACTCGCACACACACACACGCATGTTCAAGTCGAGTCGACAATTGCCAAATTTAAAAGCAATAAACGTACGAGCAAATTTCTGGGTTTATGCCACGTTCTTTACTTTTATATTTTAACTGTTTGACAAGGGGGAGGCGACGCGTGCCACAGTTTCAACCGGCACCAAGCAGTGTGCACCCCTGGGGCAAATGTCTACGTCTGGTAACTGACTGGCATTCCGGCGCTGACTGTGCCATTGCTAAAACTGAAACATGCAAAGGCTTCCCTTTCATTTGCGCTTTCAATGCCAATTGAAGCGCACCCCAAGTGAAGCCTTCACTCCCCTCTTAACCCACTGCGGGCCAGAGTTCAAAATGCGCTTTGGAAAAATGTCAAGTGCGGAATGTGCACTTTTGACAGTTTCAGTTCATTCGCCAGTCACTCACACACTCACACACTCACAAGCTCGCCCCTCGTCTGGCGTCTGGCGGCTGGCGAACCCGGGCAAGTCCGTCTTTAACCCTAAAACATCCCTCACACACAAATTGCCATCCAGACACGTATCCATAATAAAACTTGCAGCCTGTTTAAAACAAAAAAAACCTTTAGGCATGCGATTATAAAGATTGCGCGACTTTTAAGTACCCTGTAACCTAGTTGAATGTGTGTTTAAGCGGAAATGTGTGCTTTAAAATGTTGTCAAGGGCTGCTTAAAGTTAAGATTGCGTAGATCTTAAGTTAAGGCTTTAAAACTGTTTTTTCGCTTAATGGATTATTTTCTCAAATCGGGCCAAATATCTCTCCTTACATATCGTTTATATATTAAATACGATATAAGTCTTTGTGTCTTTCATATACCTTACTTACAGTGCATCATACCCTATTTGAATTTGTCTAATATGGTATAATAAACAAAATCAAATATTAGAAAACCGTCGGGCGACAACCATGCCCATTCTCATGTCAACTCTAATGCCCATTCCCATTCACATTCCCATTCCCATTCTTATGCTCATTCACAGCGTGTGTTTTTTATGTTTTTAATGTGTTTTGTTGGTGCCGCATTTTGTTGTTGTAGTTGCCAAAGGCGCTGCTGTTGCTGCCACTGGGGCAGGCAGCAATTGGAATTAGTTGCTGCTGTTGCTGCTGCTGCTAACAAAATAACAGTAAAGAGAGAACTTAATGCGACAGCAAACGACAACAAAGCCAAGGCACAAAAAGAACAGGAAGCGGCACAAGCAACAGCAGCCAAAGAGTACAAAATGCCAAAAGCAAAAGGTACAACAACAAAAAGCCAAAGGAGAAAGCGCAAAAAGCGCACAAAGCGCTTCTTTGGCAAAGCTCAAAGCGGCAACCGTTTAAAGTTGCCACCAACAGTTGCCATTGTTGTTGCAGCTGCCATTGTTGTTGCTCTTGTTAATTGCTGACTTAATGGCGCTTTAATTAAATCGCAACACTGCAGGCGGCAACTCAACTAAGCGCCTCATAGTTTAGCGTAATTGGATAACCGAATACCAAGTGTGCTCTATATATATACATATATATCTATATATAAACTATGTGCGCATTGGTTTTTGATTTATGCTAGATACCCCGCAACTGCCGCCTCTGCCGAAAGTTATAAACTGCTTGCGCCAAAAGTTGCGCAATTTTTATCAATAACAAATAAACAAATTCTTGCTGACCGCAGACAAGATAAGTTTTAATTGTTGTTGTTGCAAGTGATTCATTTGGCTGCAACCCCGAAACTATGCAATACTTTTTCCTCACAGCTGTCTGCACTTTGGTTCGATTTGTCGAGCTGCTGCACCCGCTTGTCTGGCCCTTGTCTATTGCGGTTTAATCGCAGCCTTTATCAATCGTCCAGACTTGAGTTATCGTCATTGTTGGCCACGGCAGCTGCCAGCCTCAAAATTGCCGTTAAATTGCAGTTACAATAACCCCCCACAAAAACGGTATCAGTTGCCTGTTGTTAATGAAACAACAATGGGCCCCTTTTCTGCTATTGCACCCAGTTGCAAAGGAAAGCATGACTTGGGCACTTACCAGGGAGGCCTTAACAGAAGTTACAATATGTAAGCTTTCTTCACCCGTTCAGTAGTTTTAAAAGAAAAGTTGATTTTAGGAAACTAAGGAAGAGCTGCTCGAGGTTTTACTGAACTGGGGTTAAACAATGCATGTTTTCATATTCATAATATATACACACACTCACACACGCACACACCTTAGCTTCGTTTATTTTTCATTTTTTTTCCTTATTATATTTACGTTTAATCAAATGGAAAATCCGTTGCAATAACGGAAACTGTAATAATAATATCGCAATTCCAACGAGTTGCCCTCTTGTGAACTGTATATGTGTGCACATACATGTGTGTGTACATTTGTATATATACACAGAAATAACTGCATATCTGTGCCTGTTCATGCAGGCACCTTCAAATGGCAGTCAACATAATCTCTATTGGATTTTTATACTCTATCTAAGGGTATTTCGAAATAGCGAAGTTTGCATTTTATACGAATTACACGGGAATGCTATTTATTGAGATTTAGATTTAGCGAAGAAGATTAGAGAAGATTAAAATATATTAAATTAAAATGGGAAAGTCTAAACTTGTAAATTTTTTTCTCGAAAATTAACAAGGGCTGAGTACATGCTTTTTTTCCGAAAATAGTCGAAAAAAATAAAAACAAAAAAATGAAGAATCTTTAAAGGGGTCATGAAAGGGGGCAAACGATGATCAAAATGGTCTCAAACATGAAAATCTGATAAGTTTTGACAAAGTTATTGGAGTTTGAAGTCCGGAAGGAGTACTTTATATGGACTTGGGAAGTTTACATGTCTTTTTTTTCCGCAAAACTCGCATGATTTTTGACAAAAAAATTGACCCCCTCAAAAATACTTTTAAAGTGGATTTTTATACTAATATTGATACCAGCAATCGATTAAAAATAAAATTGGAGGATTTTAAATTTTTGAAATTTTTTTTTTGTAAATTTCACCAGGGGGGAGTACAGTGTTTTTTCGGAAAAAAGTCAAAAAAAATAAAACCTAAAAAATGGAGAAAGACTAAATATAGAATTAAGGAAGATGGCAAACTATGATCTAAACGGTTTCAAACATAAAAATCTGTTTACTTTTAGCAAAGTTATTGGGGTTCAAAAGTCAGCTTATGTGGATATATGGATTAAGGGACTTTACATGAAAATTAGATCATTTTCACGAAATATTGAGATTTTCGATTTAGCGGGAGATGTATTATTGTTGAGGGTATTTAAATTTCGAGCATTCAAAATCAATTTCATTTTCTTGTTATGTTTTGTTTTTTCTTATTGCGAGTGGAGGGAAATATATTTATTTTGTGGTTTCGAGCTTTTCAGCATGCAATCAACGTTATACTATAATATTTGTATACACACTCACACACGCACACATATCATTTTAATTAAAGGTCCGTAAAATGCATGTAAAAAATATTACACACACATTTATCGCTTTCGCCTATCGCCTATCGCCTCCCCCTCTTCGTATCCCTATCGCCACAATTTGTTTACAATTTCAAAACAATGCCGAAATCAGCACACGAAATGTGCACAAAAAGAAAATAAAAAACTAGATTTCAACGGCAGTAACAAAAAAAGGCACGTCATAAAATTCATTATTTTTAATTATTTGCGATTTATATTGATTAAAACGCTATTCATAAATCTTTATCACACGTCAATATTCATTTTGGTCGTTTTAATTGGGTGTTGAAAAATAAAGTCACAAATCATACAAAATCCACATGGCTTTTAAATAACGAAAATTCTTTTTACACATTGCATATAAATTTTTTGGAGCTGTCAATTAAATTGGAAATTGATTTGATAAGGTATTAAAATTTTTATAAGCTTCACCAACACCAAGGGGCGTATGAGTAATGCAAATGCCCGAGCAGCAATTTAAAGCTGCTAAATACATTTAAATTTAGATTTTATGCATTTTGAAGTTTGTACAAGCTGCGCATACAATTAGTGTATGATAAAACATTGGAACTATTTGCCATTATTTATCCATTTATTATTGCTGAGGGAGCCCCGAGCCAGGACACAATCTGTGTCCCTTGTTAAGTGTTGTAAATGGCTGCAAATGCACACACGTCATTAGTGCCGACAATTATGAGAGCGCATAAAAACCCGTTAAGCAGGCATTATCCCATGACTCCCCTTCTGATTCGATGGGCGTGGCACATGGGGGGTGGGGGTTGGGGCATGTGGCAGCTGATGCTTGTCGTATGTGTGGCGCTTGATTTTGGGCACGCACAGCAAACAACTTTGGCAGCACCCAAAGCCCTTTGGTCAACTGTACGTTGTTCCAGTTTTTGCCAGCTCAGCGAGCAAACACACAACGTGGCACTTTTTATTTTTGCCATTTGCCGCTTGCCACTTGCCACTTGCCACTCTGCAAAGTGCTGGCGTTATGAAAACGAAAAGCGAATGTCCTCGGACTGGCAGAAAAACAAAAAGAGAACAAAAAAAAAACACACACACACAGAAACATAAAAAAAACTGACAGTGATTTTGTAATTAGAGCGCAGCAAGGGAGTGTGAGAGGGAGGGGGGGTGGGGGGTGAGGGGGTGAGGAAGCTGCTGCAAATGCGCCGAGTTCAGCATTTGACACGCACAGCAAATATATATACTAGAGCCGAGCTGAAAGTGAGTGAAGCACAAAGAACAGAGTAGTTAACGGCTTTGCACATGCCAAAAGCACTGTCCAACCGAAGGGAAGTTCTCAGCTGTTGGACTACTCCTTAGACATGCCATAAAGCGTGGCGGCCAGATAAAAAGTTTTTCCTTTGCTGTTGTAATGGCGAAAAGATTCGTTTTAGCGGTCTGCTTTCAGTCGTTTCCACTGGGTGGCCAAGAACGTGCTGCGGCATGGACATCACGCATACGACGCGTAAGCCACGACAAGCCAATCAAGTGGGCTGCCAACGGCGTGCAATGCGCCCCAAATGGACGTGCAACTGTTGCAACTGTGCTAATACTTACTTTAACAAAAGATAGAGAGAGGGAGGAAGCTGAAAAATCCATTGATATACTACATACATATGTATATATAAGAAAAAGAACAATAAATAGATCTTTGTTGATGATTCAAAAGGAACATTTATTTAATTTGCTTTTTGTTTTCGTTCATTTAGTTTGCTGTTTGTTGTTGTTTTTTGTCATTTTTGGGCAAAAATTGAATTTCTGCGTTTGCTTTTTGCTATCTTAAACTGCCACCACCCACAGAGTCAGAGTTTCCCAGAAAACCCAAAAAACTGTCGCACAGATGAAACTACATTTAGTTTATATGTGTGTTGTGTCAGTGTGTGTGTGTGTGTGTGAATGTGAGTGAGTGTGTGGGGTGGGTTGGGAGCGTGTGTGAGTTTGTGTGTGTGTGGGTTAGTTTAGCAAATATTTATCCAATACACATACATAGTATATTAGGGTACACATATATATCTTAAGTTAGACAGAGACAGAGAATACATCTATATATAAAAATTGGGCAGTGTTAAAGAGTGAGATACGTTCAGAATCTGAATGTTGATAATTTTAAGGTTTTTGTTTTGCTTTGATTGTGAGTGTGAGTGTGTGTGGGTGTGAGTGTGTGTGATAGAGGGTGTCTTAAAAATACATAGAGAAAACCTAGTTGATGCATGTATTAGTTGTCGTATCCTTTTGCTGTTTTGTATTTTGTATTTTTCTTTTGGTATTTCGTATTTTGTATTTCGTATTTTGTATTTGAAGAGTGGCAAAATATCCCTCGGGGATATATAATGCTAGCTGTTTGTTTTTTTTGTTTTGTTTTGCATTCGTTTGCTTTAGCGAGTTTACTTTCTAGTTGTTCAATTTGATGACATAACATACATACAAAGATACATACATACATTCAGGATACATACAAGTACGAGTTAGAGTATTTATGTATTATAAATATATATGAAACACATTCAGTTAGTTATAGTTGTGTGTGTGTGTGTGTGTGAGTGTGTGTGTGTGTCAGTGTCAATTATCATTAACTATTTAAAATTGTTTTACACTTTGTTGAGTGTTTCTGAAATTCAGTATTAATTTGTTTTTTTTTTGTGTTTCTTACTTCTTGCATCTGCCTAGCAGCTTCACATAGTTTAAACTACATACAGTTGTGAGTTCAGAATCAGAGAATTATTTTCTAGTGTGTTTTTAAAGTCATTTAGTTTTTAGTGAGTACTCGTATTTAGTTGTAGTAACATTCATATTCATTCATCAGTGTTTTAATTACCGTTGAGTGCAAAGTAAAAATCGTGAGCTTGAGCTGACAGTATTTTTGGTATGTTTTTCAGTTTTTCAGTTTGTCTATGCTTAAAAATAAAACATATAGAGTGATAAAGCTTACATAGCTAGATGAATAAGCAGCTCTGAGTGTATTTATAAAAAACAGAATTACTTAAATTTATTTATTTTTAATGTTTCTGTATTTTTGGTTTCCTTTTTTTCTTGCGTTGATTTCAGTTTTCTTTTTTTCCTATTAAGCACTCGATGTGCTTTCGTTTTATTGCACTTTTAACAATTACAACAACTTTTAATCTATGCTTTTGATGTGGTGCACTTTTGTTGCTGTTGCTTTTGTTTTTGGTGTTGTGGTTGGGTTTCATTTTTAAAATATTTTGTTTGCATGGCTTACGAGCAACTTTCAGTTGCTTTTGCTAACGGATATGCAAATGAAAACATAAATACAAACATAAAATAGAAACAAAAACAGAAACAGAAACAGAAACAATGTAGCGCAATTCAAACTAAAATTAAAGCATAAACAACAACAATAATATCTTAATCTAAGCTGGAAACAGGACGAGCAGTCGAAAACATAATAGAGAGCAACGAAAATTGAATATCTATATATATGTATATATATATACATATATGTATACATACATATGTATGCACTGTAAAACACGAGTACACTGAGCTGGATCATGAGTTACGCTTTGTGACGTATTGAATTTGGATTGGTTAAAAGTAGCTTTGTGTGAGTAAATGGC
This sequence comes from Drosophila lacertosa, assembly GCA_004143845.1. NCBI lineage: Eukaryota > Metazoa > Arthropoda > Insecta > Diptera > Drosophilidae > Drosophila > Drosophila lacertosa. The sequence continues at coordinate 8,556 of SCDZ01000247.1, read as the reverse complement.
TTTATGGCCACTTAAAGTTAAGCAGCTTTCAAATGCCCACTAAAGCTTCAAGTTTGCCTAAATACAAATAAACTTTCTTGCCGAACAGTTGCCATATTAAAACTTGAGACAGGCTGAATTAGCTGAAGTAGTTGTCAGTTTAATAACTAAATTAATGTGAAGCTTATTGTGTGTGTGCATGTGTGTTAATGGGCGTGTGGGTGTGTGTGTGTGCGTTTCGTAAGATTCCGTTTGGGTTTTAGTGTAATTTGAGTCTGTTAAGTAACTTGTTCATACCTTTTAACTTTAGCTCGTGACATTGATAATTAGTTGGATTTTGCATTTCTACGTTTAACAATTGCTTTACAGTGCCTGTCGTTTAACCTGATTCCGATTCTGATTCTGATTCTAATTTGAACTTAAGCTGAAGCCTTCGCTGCGCCTCGTGTTGACTCTTGTTTTTTTGTTTTTTGTTCGCTTGACTCACAATCAGTCGAGAGTTCCTTCTTATAAATATCATATGTGATAATAATATGTAATATAATAATATTTAAATGCTCGTTTGGTAAATAAATAAATAAATATATCGTTTGATAACAATTGAGGACAACATTTGAGAACAAAAGATTCCGTATTTTGTTGTCGCACATTCAACTCTACGCTCTCTACTCCTTGCTCGCTCTACTTGTAACTCTCTCTCCTTCCGCCTCTTATCCTTCTTATCCTTATACACATTCAATAAAATATGCACTCTCAACAGTTCACAATCATTTATCCTCTTGCCTGTATTTGCATCGCTTGCATATCATTGCAATCTGAAGTGTATACATATACTATATAAGCATGTGTACTTATGTGTATTCAATTTCTAGCTACTTAAATACTCAATTGTATTCACTGACTTCGATTCCAGAAAACGTTTTTCCCTTTTCTCTTAACTTTGTATTCAAATAAGATTTTAAGAATTTATTTCTCAGTTTCAACTGTTCAACTTTTTGTTGAAACCTCCTCTTTTAATGTTAGCTCAGGGAAAACGTTTCTGGGAACACACTTCAAATGCAATTTGTCTCTTTTTGTTGTTGTCCTTTTGCGTATTTTAAAATGCCATTGGCTGCAAATGTTGTTGAGTTGATTGGTTTTTGTGCCACTTAAACGCCTTAATATTTACTTAGACAATACTTTGCTATTCACTATATACACATACATACAAACGTACACAGACACATACATAAACATTCAGAGGTTACACACGCCAGAGAAATCGGTAACAGGTAATTCACATTAAGTTCTCACATTTAAAATGCAAAAGTTTTCAATTAATTTATCTTACGTAACTCGTCGTATGCGTATTTAGTTATACAATAAACTCCCCCCGTCCGTCTCCCACTCATCCTTTAATGCTTAGCGGGCAGTGCAAATCAGTCAGTTCATCATCCTTAGATGTACATGCCTAGGTCGACGTGAAAGTCCTGCAGATAGGACAGCAGCTGGGCGGGCGTCGGACGCTGCTTGGGCTCACAGTGCCAGCAACAGTTCATCACCGTAAAGCTGTGTTCAGATAGAGATAGAGAGAGAGAGAGAGAGAGATAGAGAGAGGACGAAGGAAAGGGAAAGGGATGTTGGGGTGAAGACTTTAAAGACTTGTCGTTTCATGGCTTTAGTTAAGGCTACTCACAATTCATCCGGGCAATTGACGGGCTGCTCCAGACGGTAGCCGGCAGCCAGGTAATTGGTAAGCTCAAATATGTCGACCTCCTCGTGCGGCATCTGGGCGAGTGTGACCAGCTCCCAGTAGAGCACGCCCAACGACCAGACATCGCCCTGCGTGTTGTAGACCTTCTTCTGCAGCGACTCCAGCGACAGCCACTTCAACGGACGATTCTCGTTGTCGCCCAGGCAGTCGTAGTCATCCGGGAAGAGATCACGCGAAAGGGCGCTGTCGCAAATCTTCACATAGGCCTCCTCATCCACGCTGCAATACGTTCGATAGGTTGTTATTGTAGTTCCCTTAGCCCATGCATACCCTGTACTTACTAGCAGTTGCGTGTGGCCAGATCCTTGTGCACAATGCCCAGCGAATGCAGATAGGCCAGCGCCTTGGTAATGTGCAGTCCGAACTCCACCAGCTGGCGGGTGCTCAGCGCCGTGCTGGACTCCCGAGACTTCTGCAAGTAGCTGGCAACAGGAGGAACACAAAATATATTGACTTTTATTGTCTACAATTCTGTTGAGGCAACTCACATTTTTAGATTGCCCTTGGACGGATAGGGGTATGCAATCTCGGGCGGACCGGGCAGCTCCGTGTTGGCCAGCAGGGGAGCGAGTATATGCTGATGGCTGACGCCGATTAGCAGCGAAGCGTCCTGCAGCAGGCAAGCCACCTGCGTCAAGGAGGCGCCATCGATGACCGTCTTGACCAGCGCATCGCAGGTCTCGCCCAGTTTGCCCGCATAGATGCGACCAAAGGTGCCCTCCTTAATCAGCTGCTCGTAGTTCAAGGCGCCCGGCTGGACGCTGGGTATGCGACGCAGCCGCTCCTTGGTCTTGTCGCCGTGTCCGTGACTGGCCATGGTGATGGTGCTGCCGGTGGCAATGCCGCCAAAGAGGCTGCCGCTGCCGTTGCCACGACTGCTCTTCGGTGTGGACATGCTGCAGGCCTGATTGATAAGAAGGAATTGGCTCTTGTTTAATATTAAAGGTTATTAAGATTCTTAAAGATTACGTTTGCAAAGTTCCTTTAAAGGCATTAACATATATATAACTTATAACCGACTATTTTAGGAAAACTTAATATTCCTATTTAAATTCATTTTTTCCTTGCGACCTTAAGCGTTTGATGAGTTTTAGGTAGTTCAGAGTTACAGTTTAGGGGTTGGGTTGACTTGTTGGCGGTAAAATGCTACAAGAGGGGAAGGGGGGCGGGGCGGGGGGCAATGAAAACGCAATTTCATCTGCCGGATTTGCATCTTTCAGTTTGCATCCGTTTACCGTTAGTCATGCACTTGGCTGCGCTTCGTTCATTCATTTTAATGAATTGAGTTCCGTTTCCGCTCGAAGGAACTGCTGATGTTGCCAACTGGCTGGCAGTTGGCGTTGCCAACGCCGTCAAACGCTTGCCTGCCGCCTGCGCCATAATTTGTGTATAATGTAGGGAGTGCGGCCCAGGGGAGTGCGAGGGGGAACTGAGGGGGCTCGAGGATGGGGGCTAGGCTAGGGCTCGGCTGTATCCGCCAGGACAGCCGTAGTTGTCTTACGGCATGAATAATTTATTGGTTGGCAAAAAGCTTTAATTCGTCGAGCATTATGTTTGCATAGCCTTGTGCCAGGAGCAGCCACTGGGAGGACAGAGAAGTGGGGATAGGGGCGCAGGCAGCAGCTAGGCAGAAGCCAAGCCCTAGACGAACAACAACAACAATGGGGGAGCATGGGGAGCGCAGCTGTAGGAAATTGCGAGCTGAGTTGTATAAACAGGGTTTTTCCTCATTCCGTGGCGGGAGTTTGGCGGCGATGGGCGGAACTGGGCGGATAGGCGCCTGAAAGGCACTCAAGATACACGCAGAATATAGGGAATAGGGTAGCAGCTCCTTAGCCTCGGCTAGCAGCTCATTTATTTTCATAAAATTCACACAGCGAAAATCATTTACCCGCCGGGCGGGCGGCAAGTCCTGGCAGCTAAGGATAGCGAATCTCTATGCGCTGGTCTAATAAACTCAAGAAAAATCTCTTCATTTCTTTCTTAATTTGGTGTGGAAATTTACATAAATGTACGAACACAGTTGCCACATTTGATGTGGGGCAGGAAGGAGACGCCACCTGAGACTGTCCAATAAATTCGTTTATTAAAAGTAACAGCTTTATACGCGGCGACAATGTGCGTCTGGTCGGCATTATATGTGGACTACAGGAGTGTCTGGTAGACCGCAGCTGTCCTCTGGCAGTGGCAGGACACAATTGCAGGGCAGCGACAAGGACAACACAATGTAAACGTAAACAACAATAAACGGGCAACAGCAACATTGACAGCAATAAAAACAATAGTTGTTTGCCTTTTGTTAGTGAATTTCATTCATTATTGCCTTTATTGCCGCTCTCCTCAGCAGACACTTGTCCACCTCGTCCCGCTGCTGCTTTGTGTGCTCGTGTCCTTTATTTTATTTGCTGTTGTTGCTGCTGCTGTTGTCGCACAAAGAAAATTCAATTAAAACGCAATAGTATCGCACTCCATCATCAAAGCTCCAACTCTAGCTACAGCTCCTGCTCCTGCTACTGCATGTCCTGCTGGAGCTGCTGCTGCTTCAGCTGGCTCTGGGCAAGCTCATCAACGCTCGCGCGGCAGCTCGTGAATGCGACGCTCGGCTATAAATCCTTGTCGCCCAACTGGTCCAACGACATGCAAAGCGCTCTACACACACAATGCCAGCGTTTGTAAGGGAGGGAGGGGAAGAGGGAGTAGGGGAGACAGCAACAATGTCACCGACAGGCAGAACAAAAGTGTCTGCCCGGCTGCACCGGCGTCGCTTTTATGACCCTAACCGGTGGGCAGCAGAGGATGCTTCCTCCCTAACTTTGTTCTTGTTGTTCAAAACAAACAAAATACAGATGTTTATACATACATATATATAAATAAGTATGTATATAGACATATATAAATTTGTTTGTTTATTGTTTTTGCGCCCTAATGAGCCCAGGTCAAGTGTAATTAGATTTTATGTAATCGGCTTAGCTTTAATTGCAGTGTTGGCCAACGATGCGCGGAAACTGATGGGGTAGATAAGATTATAGCAGATATGTCTTAAGGAAATGCTTTATCAACAATATAAGCCATTGCTTTGAACTTAGCTATCGAATGAAACATATCTTTAATACATATATATTTTTGAGCTACATCCACAGCAACGATAGCTCTCAACTACTCTGTGCTATTCTTGTTTATATTTTCTGCCAGTAGCTATGCAATTTTCTTTTAGTCCTATTTTACCGTAAATTGCCTCAAGGGTAAACTTTTAATAATAAACTAAATGTCTCTTTGTGCGCATTTGGAATATATAACTGTGAATCGAAGTAAACTGCAATTGGGCGGCATTCAATTGGATCGAAGGCACACTCAAATCGAATCTCGTTCCCTTTGTTTCGATCAAATATCTAACTGTTGATAAGCAATTTCGACTGCAAATGCAGCTCTTTGCTCTTTGTGTGCCCCACTCCGTTTCAAGTTATTCATTTTGCATTTTGCGTGTGCCTCGAACGGGTAATTGAACCGCCCGCCGCCCCACCTGCCCCATAAAAGATATCCTCCCACCCCCTCCTGTCTTCTTTGCCTTTGACAGAAGCTAAGCTATTTTTGTGAGGAATATTAAAAGTGCATGTCAAATAGACAATATTGCTACTGTTACTATTGCTGTGGCTGTTTGAGTTGCTGTTGTTGCTGTTGTTGTTTGTTGGTTGGGAACTCTTATTGCTTAAACTGAAAATTGGAAAGCATCCGTTGCTGTCAACTGTCTGACTAGTCGCTGTGCTCATCTCGCTTTGCATTGACACTTCGCATGCGAGGGACTGTGGAGCGTGGAGCAGAGTCACCAAATGGCTGCCAGCGTGTGGATTTTGTATGGCAGGGGGGTTGGGGAAGGGGAAGGGGCAGCTGCTTGTTAGTATAAATTTGCACAAATTTAAACTGGATGCGGCAGGGGTAGTTTTGGGTGTCACAGAGAGAATAGCGAATGGAGAGAATGGAGGAGGCTGGGGGCATTGTTGTTGCTTGCTTGCCAACAGAGGCGACACTTGGCAACACATAACCAAAAGCAACAACAACAACAGTAACAACGTGGCTCAAAGCGTTGGCAATGTTGACGTTTGGTTTGCAGCTGTTTGGCTTTGTTGTGACATTTCTAATGACAACACAACATGGCTAGCAGCAGGCAGCAGGCAAACAGGGGGGGGGGGGTTGGTTAGGGGGTGGCTTGGCTGGTCTGCAAATGACGTGCATACACACACACACACATGCACTCATACTGAGGCACACGAATTTTCGGCTCGCACACTTGACAGGCGTCTGATTTGTTTATGTCACTCGCAGCTCTACGGCTGCCCACACACACACACACATACACACACACACACACGGTGGACAACCACAGCGTTGAGTTGCACCCTCACCGTCCTTTTCCTTTCCCCACGCAACTCGTAATTAAAAACGCTTGATGACAATTTTGCCAACATTTCGTGTGCCTTGCAACGTTTTTGCTTGCCACCAAAATGCAGCAGAAACTTTCAGGCAACAACAAGAAACAACAATAGAATCAGCAGCAACAACAATTTTAGTGCAATTTCTGTTGAGTACCGTGGCACCAGAGTGTTTGAAAAGTTAAAAAAAAAACTTTAATTGCTAAATTTTGTAGTTTATTTTGAAAAAATGAAAAAAGTTGGAAGTTAAGGAAACTTATTTTAAAATAAATAGTAATATGCACACGTATTTTATATATATTAAAGCTCATTTAATATCTATTTTATTTTAAATAGGATACGTTTTTGCGCTTATATTAAATCCAAATTTGCCTTAATTTCAATTTAAGCCATTTAAACAATCGCATTTCGATTAATTTCATATTATAATTGAGTAAGGAAACATTCTCAACCCACTGTGCCGAGTCTGAAATTCTTGAAATTGTTTTAAGCTGGGCGCCCAAAATGTATATGCAAATGTCTGTTGCTCTGCTTGCTACTGTTGCATCCACACGCCATTGCCACTGGCAGCGCCGACAGCAGCGGCAGCAACGGGGGGCATATTACGTATACGAGCTGTCACCTTGGCATTACAAGGCGAGCGGCATCTTAATGAACTGAAATTAGTCGGTTGACAGACGAAAAGTTCGTGCTGTAGTCGCAAGCAGGAAAAGCACAGGAAGAAGCTTAGCTCGTAGCTCAATTATATTTCAATTTACCTGACTGCCTGTCCTGTTTTTTTAGCATTTAACATTTTCCACTTTCCAGCTCTCCAGAGTCGAGCCTTTAATCAAGACTGTTGTAATTCCAAGAATTTTCTTTATACTTTACCCTCAACTCTGGCAAACTCTCATTAAATTCGCATTTGAAGTGCGAGAAAGAGACAGAAAGATTTTGCCTTCTAATTGGCTGGGAAACTAATTTGAATTTTCGTTTGATTTATGCCTGATCGATTTGATGCATGGCAATTTGATTAGTTGCTGTGAGCTCCACCCCCCAATCATTCGTCCTTCTTGCCCGCATCCACTTTGGCATTCTGGCCAAACATTTGAGCATTTAATAACAGTTTGGCAACTTTTTGAGCGCCTTTTGTTGTGGTCTTAAGCATCAAATGCATAATTAAAAGACCCAAAAGCCACGGGCTCTAATTAAAAGTACCGCTCACTTAACCCACTTCGCCGCCTACGCCCTCACACACACACACATACACAAAAACAAAAACGACCCACACACACCTAATTACAGGTAATTGCCTTTCAATTAGGCATCGCGTGCCTTTGGACACGCCCTCCGCTGAGTGCTCGACAATCGAAATTCGATTGCGGGCCACAAAGTGTAAAAGGTTTTTATTAATTAAAATATGTTATTCGACATGCACTTGATTTTAGCTATCGAGTGCCTTTCAAAGGATAAACTTCTAAGTGAATTTCGAATATTTTGAACTGTATTGAGTGCAAGTTAACTGGCAAAAAGAGTAGGCTAAGCGGATTACACTCTGAAGGGAAACCTAGAAGGGGCTTTCACAAAAGCGAAGTTGACTAAAAGAGCTTAAAGTAGTTGGAACTGTTCTAATCTTTTATGCTATTTTTAATAGTTACATTTGTATTGCAATGCTTTTAACAACAATTTTAAATAACAGCTATTGTTATAAGAATGTTACTTGAACTGAAAGCCACACAGCATTTGTGTAAGCTCAATCAACTGACAAGAAAAGGACACCATGATCTTTTACCTTCAATCGAAGCTTCAGCTATCAAGATATATTCTTCTGCAGGCTTTGCTCTGACTGTTTCTCAACAGCTAAGTGACGCTTTAAGCCAAAATGATTGTTATGTGACTCGTCCATTGCCTCAGGCAGTTAATGCAAACTGACCGCAATGGAATCAGCAGAGAGCAACAAGCACGCATCCATCTTATCGCATTGTCGTCCAGTGTCTGGTCTGGCCAGGTGGGTGGGTGGTGTGAAAACCGCAAAAGCCTCTGCCACAGGCTGCAGCTGACCAAATCCCACATAAAGCCCATGTTGGATAGCCGAATCTCTCTCTCTCTCTCTGTCTCTGGCTAACTGGGCAACAGGCAACAGGCACCAGGCAACAATGGCAACATCCGCTGGCGGCATCAGTTTGTCTCTCTGCGGCTGACAGGAAGCAATCAATAGTGTAATGGCAGACAAAAGCATCCGCCGTAGTTTGGCACTCGCCCGGCAGGACCTGCAGCTGAACCTGAGCCTGTCCAAAGGAAAAAACCAAACCAAATTCTGAAGTAGAAACGAAAAAATGCAAAAACTGAACTCAACTAAAATCAACTGACAGCTGCGCAATTTGTCAACCTCTGGCGAGTGCCCAGAGCTGCTCCACG